>OZ023330.1:5017494-5049493 GCA_964007535.1 Brachyptera risi | reverse complement strand
TGATAAGTACAAAGTGCCAGCTTCAAGCACATCAATAAATGTTGCTTTGAACCTTAGGTTCCTGGAGGCGTCTTGTTTTTCTAGAGTAGTAGAGAGGACTCTCCGTCCCGTCGATATTGTTCTATTGTTTCCATTGTTTCTATTGTTCTCTATTGTCCTATTGTTCCTATTGTCCTATTGTTCCTTTGTCGGCGGCCCGCGCCGCCCCCCCACCTCTTTTTTATGGCACGCGCCATGTCTCCCATTTTTTTTTCAATTCCCCTCCCCCTTTTTTCTACAAATTTTAAAAAAAATAAAAAATAAAAAAATAAAAAAAATAAAAAATAAAAAATTCCAATTTTTTGAAAAATAAACTCTTTCAACTTCTTTGAAAAAAAGATATGTCTATTCTCTTGACTCTTGTTTTTATAATTTTTTAAATTTCATTCTTATTTTCAAGTTCTTTGAAAAGTAAAAATAATTGTTTTTAAATCTTTTGGAAAAATAATTCTCATTTTTTTTAAAGATATTTTCAAATATTATTCTCTGGTATCTTTTCAAATTCCATGAACTTTTCTGGATTTACCTTTTATCTTTTCTAAAATCTTTGTTGTTCATGATCACGTTTTTAAAATTATTCTTTTAACTTCTTTGCAGTAAAGTTTCATGTCTTTGATTTTCTAAGCTCTTTGTTGGCGCGCTCGAACATAATTATGATTGCTTTGACGTGGGCGTGTCCTACGCAGCGAGTGCTTTGGGATAAAGTTTCATGTCTTCCATACTGTAGTTCTTTGGCTCTACCTCAGTATTGTGCGCATGCGCGCATCAATCTTCCACAGCAGTGTATTTGAGGGGGCGTGTATAGCTGTCACTCTTGTTTTATTTCAGCAAGTCCTATTTTAAAGCATGTTTTATCTAATAAAAATGATATGAATATCCTTATAAAACGTGAACATGAAAAGATCAACTTGAAATAGAGTTATTATATTTCAATATAATTGTGTCTCACAATTTGTTTACATGAAATGTATTTATAGGTTATGCCTAGGCCTACTTTACAAAAATGAACGTCATTATTTATTGAAAGACGAGAGGACTGCATAATAAACACAATCCAATTGAAATGACATGTTAGGCTAACAAGTTTAGGTTAGGGCTAAAAAGGAGTGAAAACAATTATTGTTAAGGGTATAGGGGAGAGGAAAGAACTGTATGGGAAATATCAAACACGAAAAAACAATACAGTTTAAATTTGTATATTATAAAAAGTAAGTAGATACATGTAATAGGTACGTATATACATGAATATTAATCATTTGAAAGCATCAACAACAGGTCATTGCAAACAATCATCATCCTTATAGAAGGTCCTCGATCGGTTATTCCCTGAAGGGGAGGAACATAGTGTCTACGTATGGTCCTATAGAGGAGTTTACGTATGCTTCGTCATCTCCTTCCTCTCTTGTTGTTGATCTTATGGGGGGGTCATTTAACAAACAATAATAATAAAAATAAAAATCCACCTCATCATCATCAATGAGGTCCTCGATCGGATCTTCCCTGAGGGGGAAGAATAAATTGTCAACGTCAAATTGTCCTGTAGATGCGATTACGGTCTCTTCATTGTCTCCTTCGTATCCATTAGTTGACGAAGTCCTCGCAGAAATATTCATAAGATCCTCTAGAGAAGTATCCACTTCAGGCACAACCTCTCCCTGTAGCTCACCCTCCATTATCTGCTATAACAAATGAATGAGAATCATTAGTGTTGAAATCGAATTAAAAAGATAATACTAATGATTTAATTGTTCAAACTCTTTGTTGCATATCTTCAAATAATATACATCAGTCTGTTTTCAAATTCCTCTGTTGACTTATTCATGTCCATAGAGTTATTGAATTAATTTTATGGAGTTATAAAGTTGAATAACTTACTTCAATTTCCTCGTCAGCTTCAAAATCATTCATATTGGCGACATCAACAATTCCTCCTAAATGTTCATTTATTTCTGTGCTGGCACTGTGAATATGCGAAGAAAACGAAACAAAACCACTATCGGAGCCCGAGTAACCCATTCTATGAAGTAGTCCTACGCTTTGAATGAAACAATAAGCAATGACTAAGTGCTGTCGAAGTATGCCCTAAGTCTAGAAATGTCTGTTCGAGATTGCAAGTTTCGAAAGTCTCCGCCTCGTGAGCAATTAAAATATCAAATCTATGAGGGGATGGACTAACGGTTAAAAAATCAGTATGTTTTGTGAAATGTATAGTACTCAGAGAAAGGTCAAGAATTTATAATGTTTTTTATTTATTTTTTCAAATTACCTTTTCATGAGATAACTTGTGAAAAAACATTCATTTCAAAATTGTTTTTTCTTTCAATTCCATGGGAGAGCATTCATTTTATTTAACCCCTGAGAACTCTCTCAAGTTACAACAATAAAAAGGCAGCTTCTTTACAAAATGGTTAACATTGCTCAGTAGACCTTATTCTTTTCTTAAAAAATATGTTTTCTCCAATCTGTATTGTCTGGAGCAATAAATAAGTAATAAATAATTCACCTTTTTAATCCTACACTGTGACATTTTGCAATGTCCTTGACTGTCAATCACTATTGAAAACACTGATTTACAACAAAGTTAATTGACTTGGTAAACATGAAACATTCTTTTGAAAATAAATTGGAAGAGCTTGTCAAATCCTATTATAGAATTGCATGTATAGAAAGTTGCCTGAAAGCATGTACCCTCAAATCACATGTTATTCGCAAGAAGCCAAGCCACATGAAAGTATACCAATCCCACCCCTTGGACAAGGTCAGTTAAAAAAAAAATGTTCCGGTAGACCAATTGCTTTTCTTTAATGTCAAATTTCTTGTAATATCTTAATATACCCCCTTAAATGATAGTTTGAGAAATTCTTTGACTCCTCCCACATCTTTCAAAAACCAATGAAATATTTCAAAAAAATGTTAAAATAATATAGGCTTAGTAATTTTATTTTGGGTATATGTAAAAGAATCGGTGATTGGTTGTTTAGTAAAGAGAGAATATGAAAAACACGAAGCGATTGGTCAGTCAGCGAACGAATCATGTAGTTTTAGGGTTGTTTTGAAGAAAGGGGTGGGTGGAGGGGGTTTTTAGTTCATGGTGCAGCTTGTAGTATCCTGTCTTCAAAATAATTCTTTCTGTACGAACATTCATCGAGTGAAGTTGTTTTTTCGTTGTTACGCAGTATATTTTCATTATGAATGTTTTGAAAGATTTTGAAAAAGTAGTTATGGCTGTGCCGATTAAAACACTTCTTGCATGGTACCGGACGGGGTATATGCAGGATGTGGAATCAGTGTCAGCCATGGGTTGCTTAATAATGCAACATCCAGAATTCGAAACCTTGGAAGAAGCAGAGCGGGTGCTGGCTCTAAGACTTCATCGAGATAGCATCATTATCAAGAGAAAGCGTGTCGAAAGGAGGTATGTTTTCTATTTTTAATATTTGATCACTTCAATCACATAATATAAAAGAAGAAATTGAACTATTACTACTCCTTGTAGATCTTTGGAATAAGTTTGACTTTTTATTAATTAGATTCATATTTACTTTACAGTCTTGGAACCAGCACTCCCAAAAGACTATGCAAGGATATGCGGGTCAACCCAAAGGCTAAACAAGTGTAAGCTTCAAGTGTTTAGAATGAATTTTATATTTTGAAATTTTTAGTTTTCTTCAATAGTAGTCTTTGATTGTAGAAGTCATGAAATAATATTTTATTTGCAGAAAGGAATTGGTACCAGCAGTTCCTTTCATTAGTACGCCTTCATATGCAGAAGTGGCTGCAAACCGCATTTCGAGGTTCGTATACTTCAATCTCATCACTATATGAACCCGAGGTTTCAGATTTGGATACCTAAATCAATGAACTTACATTTTTCAATCGATATGTTGAAATGAACCTAATAATTTAATGTTTTCACAGAAAATGCATTGTGGAGACACAGCCATCAGCAGATGCCACCCCCAAGCATCATTCCATTGCCTCCATTCTGAGGTAAGTCCAAAGTGAATTTTTAAATATTATGCCATAAGTCTACATAACCGAATGGGAAGGGAAAAAATGCGATTAGATACATCTTTTTC
Organism: Brachyptera risi; assembly: GCA_964007535.1. Lineage (NCBI taxonomy): Eukaryota > Metazoa > Arthropoda > Insecta > Plecoptera > Taeniopterygidae > Brachyptera > Brachyptera risi. The sequence goes on along the minus strand of OZ023330.1, from coordinate 5,045,375 downwards.
CTTCAAATTTATGTTTAATTTAGGCTATGGAGAAATAAATATTAATAGATCAATTTCCATTTGATAATACATAGATTAAGTTGCAAAGGGTCCTAAGGTATAAATTATGATGATATTAGGCATGAATAATTCCAACCTAAATCTGTCAAATGCATTCACATGTCAAAAAGAATAGACCATACGAATGTTATCTTTGACAAGGTCTTCAAACAGTCTTTTTGGATTATAGCAGAACATTCTCAATGTGAAATGATGGAATGATTCTCATTCCTTCGATCCCTTTTGACCACTTTTTTGCTTAGAACAAAACACTTATTAAATCTATAGGCCTAGTTATATTGAAATCAACTTGGAAATGACAACTGATGGGCGGCAATTTTAGAATAAGTAGAATTGCCAACTTGAAACATGAAATATCAATTGGAAGATATTTGAATAGAGTTTCTGTTCAATACATCTTTTCTATTATTTTACAGTTCATCAAAGCTCAGAATGAGAGAGGCATTTCCTCCCCTCAAAATTGCAAGAGTGGGGCGGGATGCATGGACTGTGAAGGGGTAAGAAATATAAAATATATATATATATATAAGCATATATTTCAAAATGATATTGAAACATTTTTATTCATTTGAAAACAATTATGAATATATCCAGTAATAACCTTGAAGAGAGATAGCAACAAGACATATTTTATGAGTGTGTTCTGAAATTGTTTCTTTGTAATTTATAGATCGGTGGAGAAAACACAAGTTCCTTCACAGGATTCTCAAGTCATTTTCACTTCAAGGTATGTTTCAAATTAAATTCATCAACTGAATCTATTCGTCTTAATATCATTTATCATTTCAATCATGTAGTTGACTCAATTGTGTTTTTGTTTCTAGAACTCTAGAAAAAATGGATGAGGAGGTTGGGTGTGCCATCGGAGGGGGTACGACCTCTACCTCCTCCTCATCTAACTCCTCTTCATCTACCTCCTCTTCATCTACCTCCTCATCGTCATCATCCTCTTCATCAGGGGCCTCATCGGGAGGCTCATCATCCACCACCTCTACATCCTCGGAGGGCTCAACCCGGTCATCTGGCCGTAGCAGCCCAAAGAGGAAGCCATATAGGGTGGTGGTGGATGATATATCATCGTCTGATGAAGAAGCTTTCGTCCCATGCAAAAAGGTGAACCCGATGAGGCCCCAGACAGGGGGAAAGCGTATGAGAGAGGTGGAGGAGGACCAACTAGATCTAGAAAAGGGTAATGCAGGGTAAATATTCCTTACTCCCTTCTTTTATATAACATAACATTGGAAATAATGCTTGCATCAAGGTAATTACTAATCCTCTAGACGATTATGCTTCTTCAGATAATAATTATCAATACATTATTCAGTAATAATTAGCATTATTAAAAAATATATCATTAGAATTGTTAAGCTATCAAATTCAGTAATATCTATAAGGATAATGAATCTAATCATTTTCATAGTTTTATAAGAAAATGAAATTAATAAATTTTTGTTTTTCTGTTTCAGAAATGAGAGAGGTAGTGTCAGGCGTTTTCAATTAGTCCGCGATGAAATCAACAACAATAGAAAATTCAAAACAGTCCGTCGAGAGATCGAAGTTGTGTTCGACGAACTATCACCTGGTGTCGACCCCATGTTATGGTTGAACGAAACCTTGACGGACTTTCTTGCATTTTTGAAGAGCCACATCACGGATCCTGATTCTAAGGTCGGTCTATCTATAACTAGTCAAATGGACCCTGAGAAAGCAGTAAACATATCCTTCCGGTATATAGAGCAATTAAACGTCGAGATTATTTTGTCGAAGATTGAAAGTGTTATCCAGAGTAATGATACATTCATTCTGTCGTCTCCCTTGACATTTGTGATAACTCACACACTTGTCCCAAGGGGGTGTAAAAATAAGCGACAGGTTACATTATCATTCGACGATTGGTGTCACACAAAACAAAGCATTGTTGTGATACACAACGATGATAACATTTGTTTGGCTAGAGCTATCGTCGTTGCCAAAGCGAAGGTTGATGGAGATAAGAGTTATTATGATAAATTGAAAAGAGGAGGTACGCACCAGCAGTATGCAGCTCTGGAGCTTTGCAGGCTTGCTGGTGTAGACCTATCTCAGGGTGGAGGGGCGAAAGAGTGCGCCCTATTTCAAAATTATTTACGAGACTACAAGTTGACAGCTTTCTCGTCGCTGAATGGTCGAAGTGTTTTATTCGAAGGAACTAATGGTACTTTACATGACCCAAAGCCTTTCATTGACATTTTATATAATGAACCATATAGACATTTCAATGCGATTATCAGCATTACAGGAGCCTTTCACTATAGTTATTTCTGTAGATCGTGTCGTCTCGGATATAACACAGTACATGCTCATAGGTGTGAAGGCGCATGTGTACGTTGCCGGGAAACGCATGAAAAATCTATCGATGATGTTCTTATAAGATGTCAAACATGTGAAAGAGACTTTGAGGGGCCTATCTGTTTTGAAAAACACAGGACGCTACAGAAATATCCAGGCAAAAAATCTATGTGCGATGTAGTTCGTTTTTGCAAAAAGTGTTATAGGGGATACAATCTCTCTGATAAGAAGGCCCACAATTGTGCATTGAAATTATGTTCAACGTGTGGGACAGATAAACCGCTTGAACATCTGTGTTACATCAGTCCCATGCCTGAATATAAGGACAACAATAAAAATTGGCTCTTTGTCTTCTTCGATCTGGAATGTACACAGTCTTCACCTTTAACTGAAGGTTCTTCAAAATTTTTACATGTTCCAAATCTATGCGTTACAAATACCGTATGTCACGAATGTGTTTCTGATAGAAATTTAAAATTATGTAATAATTGTGGATTGAGGGAACAAAATTTCATTGGACCAGACCCTGTCAAGCAACTATTTGACTTTTTAACACAAAAACGCTCAAAACCAACGCGTATTTTTTTAATAGCACACAACTTACGTGGTTATGACGGTATTTTTCTTTTAAATCATATGACAAGCGTACGTAAATGGGAACCTTATGTTATAACAGTTGGGTCAAAAGTTATGACAATCTCGTACGACTATATTAAAGTGATTGATAGTTTGAATTTTTTCCAAATGCCCTTAAGTAAATTACCACAGGCCTTCAATTTGTCTTCAACACTGAAAAAAGGCTATTTTCCACATTTCTTCAACAGGCCTGAAAACTTTCATAAAATATTCCCAAATATACCAGCGGCTGAATATTATGGGCCTGATAACTTTACGAGTTCAGCTCGAACCGTTTTTTACAAATGGTATAATGAAACTTTTGCTAAGGGTGAACCTTTCGATTTCGACAAAGAGCTATTGGAATATTGTCAGAGCGATGTGAGGATACTCCGAGAGGCCTGTCTCGAGTTCCGGAACCTATTCATCAAAACTTGTAAAGTTGATCCTCTTCAAGAAGCAATCACTATGGCCAGTGCCTGCTTACTTGTATTCCGTCGTAATTTCATCCAGCCAAATACAATCGGTATCATTCCAAAACATGGCTATACTTATTCTGATAACCAGTCTTTGCTCGCATTGAAATGGGTGAGGTGGCAAGCACACCAAAATCCTTTAGAATACATTCAATATGCTGGAAACGGAGTTGAGAAGAGGATTAACAATCGCAAGGTTGACGGCTACATAGCATCTTCGAAAACTATAATTGAGGTCAACGGCTGTTACTATCATTCGTGCCCTGTGTGTTTCAAAAACAGGAATGCCCTTTTTTTCAATTCAAAAGAGACTATGGAAGACAGATACCAGGCCACTTTGAGGAGAATTGAAGATTTAAGAAATTCCAACTACACAGTCAATGTGGTATGGGAATGTGAGATTCGGTCAATGCTTCGTGAATCAGCCGAGATGAGAGATTTCTTTGCACTGGAGAGCCACTCTAAAAAAGAGTCGATCAAACCGAGAGATTCTTTTTATGGTGGCCGAACAAACTGTGCTCGGCTCTATCATGAGGCAAAGGAAGGGGAAACGATCCAGTACTTCGATATCTGTTCTTTATACCCTTATATCAATCACACAGGCCGTTATCCCTCGGGTCATCCAGAGCTTTTCATGGGTAAAACAGCCTGTGAAAAACTCATTGGACCAAACCGAGATATATCGATGGTTGATGGTTTGATTAAATGTACTGTTTTAGCGCCTAAAAACTTATACCATCCAGTGTTACCTCGACGTAGCGATGATAAACTTTTATTCATCCTTTGCCGGTCATGTGGAGATGCTCTTTATCAAGGGGAATGTCCTCATACAAAAGATGAAGAGAGGTCTTTCACTGGTACTTGGGTTACAGCTGAGGTACAAGAAGCCGTAAGGCAAGGCTATAAAATATTAGAGGTTCATGAAATATGGCACTATAAAACCATGATCCAATTTGATGAGACCAAAGGGAATAAAGGATTGTTTGGAGAGTACATCAAAACCTTCCTCAAAATTAAACAAGAATCCTCAAATTGGCCTGAAGGCGTTGTTACAGAGTGCCAAAAACAAAATTATATTTCGGAATATCATTCTAAACAAGGCATCTTATTAGATTACAATAAAATATGTCATAATGCTTCCCTACGTCAGATATCGAAATCTGTTTTAGTAAACCTCTGGGGAAAGCTCAGTCAGCGAGACAATTATGACCAACGTGCCATTGTAAATACTTATGACCAACTTAATGATTATTTAACAGACCCGGCTGTTATAGTCAAGTCAGTTCTTCAACTCAATGATGATCAAATGTACGTAACGTGGAAGTATCTTGAAGATGCAGTTACCCCTTCTAACAAAACTAATGTAGTTGTTGCAGCTTACACAGCTGCCTTAGGGCGACTGGAACTGCTAAAATATCTAAATAGTTTAGGAAGAAGGGTACTATATTATGACACGGATAGCGTAATATTTACTCTGAGAGAAGGCGAGTGGTCTCCACCCACAGGCAATTATCTAGGGATGATGACGAATGAACTTTTAGAGTATGGTGAAGGTTCATACATTCTCAATTACGTAAGTCTTGGTCCCAAGAATTATACGTATCAAGTTGCTTGTGGGGGAGACACAACAAACCTAAAAACTATTTGCAAGGTTCGCGGAATAACCCTCAATCATTCGGCATCAGCAGTTGTCAACTTTGAATCGATGAAACAGATGTTATTAAACAATGGACCACCCTTAACAGTTTCTATGCATCATAAAATACAGATTATACCTAAATTCCAAATTGTTAGCTCTTCACTAACTAAAATGTACAGGGGAGTTATTACTAAAAGACGGAGAATAGAAAATTTCGACACAGTTCCTTATGGTTATTTAGACTGAATCATTTATCCATTTAACTCTGGGTTTTATTTAGATTCAATTGGGTATACATTTCACGTAAACTCTCCATCAACGTATAGGCCTAGGCCTACAACAATATTATATATTGTGTCAGTGTTTCCATTCTGACAGTAACAGCTGTTGATGACTTTGTCAAAAAAAAAAAAAAAAAAAAACACAGTTTACATGTATGTTTCTTCAATTTGACATGTCTTTATCAAGGTGAGCTGATAGCTTGATCATCTGAGGTTATGGAAGGATTCTTTTTTACATTATTGTATTACAAAATGGGTCTAGCTAGAACCTATGCTAGAACTGGACCTTTTCTGTAGAAGCATCCAGTCTCTGTCTGAACTACGCTATTTTCTTTATAAATAGATGTTTTTTGTTGGTCAATGTTTCAGTCTACATGATGAATTTGAGTTTTAAACATCCATTTACGGCTGTTGCAAGCGGTCCAACATCAGCCGGAAAAACACATTTTGTATTACGTTTCTTAAAACATTTGAAAGATATGGTAGATACATCATTTGTAGAAATAGTATGGTGTTACTCTGAATATCAACGTAGCTATGAATCTATGCAAAATAATCTCGTACGTTTTCATGAAGGATTACCGGATTTGAAAGACTTTCCCGCTAACTCAGGGCCCAGGCTAATCATTCTAGATGATATGATGAGAGAATCGGATGGACGAGTTGTTGATCTTTTCACGAAGGGTTCTCACCACCGCAGCCTTAGTATTTTTTTCATTACTCAAAATTTATTTCACCAAGGTTCTGGATTTAGAGAAATTTCATTGAATAGTCATTATATAATTTGTTTCAAAAACCCTAGGGATGCATCGCAAATAAGATTTATGGCTCGGCAGGTTTACCCTTCTAATCCGCGGTTTATTCAAGATGCCTATGAAGATGCTACCTCCATCCCCCATGGTTACTTACTCTTTGATTTTAAACAAACTACACCTGAAACCTATCGTTTTCGGACATGTATTTTCCCAGATGATGCTCATAATTATGTGTATATACCCAGATCAATTACAAAAACTTGAAAATGTCTGTATAAATATCATTTTCGAATTAATTACATGAAGATTTTCAAACTTGTTTGCTTATGTATGTCTTTTTTTCATTCCTCTCATGATGCATGTTCCTAATTCCTCAAAATGAAATGAATTTTTCTATAAAATAGGATTGAAAATGTGAAATAGTATCATTTACTCAACATGCATAAGCACGGCATGAACCATAGTGAATTGTTACGAGTTCTAAATAAGGCGTCTCCGTCAATGAGGCTGTCTATTCTGAAAGCTGCAGACTGCGGGCTCATACGTAATCTAGTAGAAGTCACCCATAATGTAATAAGAGGTAATGTGAAACTCTCTAATGCTCAGAAGCACAAGCTCGCTCGACACAAGCGGATCTTACGCAAAATAGTTAAAAAAGGAGACGGATGGAAAACAAAGAAGAAAGTTTTAATCCAAAGAGGAGGTGCCATTTTACCCCTTATTCTAGGGCCGTTGTTAGGTTCAGTTCTTAGTAGCTTATTTAAATAATGGATCAAGCAAGAAAAATGATACTGGTAGCACCAGAAGTACTCGAGCGATTGCAGCAGAAGTCTACTGTTACAAATACGTTGACAGCCTTGGATAATGAAATGAATCGTATTATGCGCATTTCTAATTTGAGTGATGAAGAAAAATGGTCACAGTATAGTCAAGTATTGCAGAGATTTCTACATTTCAGTAATCAGTCCCGGCAGCCGTTGAGAATCCCCATCTTGGCAAATAATGAAACCTCAGTCACATCTCGAGTTCCCGATGAAATAGAAAATGCTGTAGGTCCTGCCGAAAAGGTGATAGAGTTAGGAGATATAAGACGTCAAACTTTGCAAGCACTTCCAAAATTGAAACGAAATGTTGGTGAGCTTCTATATGATACACTCGCCAGATCAGATCATATTACATGGGACAGCAAAGGCAGAGTCTCTGTGAAAGGAAAGGAATTGATAGGTTCATCCATAACAGATCTTATTTCGGATGTTGTAAGAGACCGTAAGACAAGTAACCCTGCCGGATGGACTACATTCACCGATTTTCTGGATGAATTGAATATACCCCAAGAATATATACAAAATACACGCCGAAGAGAGTTTATTGCAGCAAGACGCAGAGGTTCAATAACATCTCCGCCACTCCGTAGACGACGTCCTTCACAGGTTTTTCCTTCTTCAGTTACGAAACCACAGTGGGAAAAATATCGTTTCTAGAAACAAAATGAACGCTAAAGTAAGGAAGGTTCTTTCAAAAATCTATTTCGATCCCTCGCACTCTGCTAGTTTCTCAACAGTAGATAATTTATGGAATGCAACAAATAAAGCAGTCCCTCGCAATATTGTACAGGAATGGCTTGAACAACAAGACAGCTATACTCTTCACAAACCCATAAGGAGACATTTTCCAAGAAATAGTTATTATGTTGATAACATTGATATCTTATGGCAAGCTGACCTTTGTGACCTGCGTTCTCTCAGTAAATATAATGACGGTTACAATTATATCTTAACTGTAATTGATGTTTTTAGTAAACATTGCTGGGCCATTGCATTGAAGTCTAAAACAGGTTCCGCAGTTACGGAAGCTTTCAAGATTATTTTCAAAAAAGGTAGACGGCCGATTAGACTCATGACTGATAAAGGTAAAGAATTTTTGAATAGACCCTTCCAATCTTTCCTCAAGTCTGAAAATGTTTTTTACTATCATTCCAACAACCCCGATACAAAAGCTTGCTTTGCTGAACGTTTTAATCGTACGCTCAAAGGACTTATGTGGAAATATTTTACATATAAAACAACAAAGCGTTATATAAACGTATTACCATCGTTAATGAAATCTTATAACAATCGTTGCCACAGATCCATCGGGATGGCTCCTTCAGAGGTCAACGATTCAAATATTCTGGAAGTTTGGTCAAAATTATACTCTCGTAATAAGAAAAGTGTTCCTCTCAATAAAGAACCAGTTTTTTCTGTGGGGGATTCAGTTAGAATTAGTAAAGAAAGAACTATTTATGACAAAGGTTACGAGGAGAATTGGTCGAATGAAATTTTCAAAATCAAAAAGGTTTTGAAGAGACAAAGGTTTCTATATGTTATACAAGACTTGGCGGGCGAAGAGATAGAAGGCACTTTTTATGAACCTGAATTAACTAGAGTTAGAGTCGACGATTCATCCGTATTCAAAATCAGTGAAATACTAGCGCATCGTGGAAAAGGAAACAGTAAAGAAGTGTTCGTTTCATGGATTGGTTATCCTCCCAAATTTAATTCTTGGGAACCGGCAAAACAAATAAAGGTGTTACAAAAATGATCGATCAGTTTTATATAACGTTGCCCAGCACTAGTTCGAGCAATTATTATCCTAATAACACCGCAGCAAATTACATAACACATTTGAGAAATCCTATACAATTACAAGGTTCTTGGGAAGTATGTCTCTCCGAATTACACTTTCCGCAAACGTTTTTTAATGTAATGAAAAATGCAAGTAAAATCAAAGCTTCTTTCGGAGATTCTGATCAAGATACTAAAATAGGATATGTTCAACCAGGCTATCACCGCAATGTGAATGATTTCATTAATATCGTTAATCAGACATTAACAGCTTTAAAGGCAGGTCACATTGAAGTTGACAAATCAACTAGAGGAGGTCATTTCATACAAGAACCATCTTCAACCCTTGAACACCTTATTTTACATCCAACGCTTCTAAGACAACTGGGTTATGAACCTGGAACTAATTTAGTGTCTGACCCTATAGCACATACACCTATCAATGTTTCATGGGGTATTCCTCGATACATGTACGTCTATTGTGATATAATTGAAAGTCAGCTAGTGGGAGATTCATGTGTTCCTCTACTACGCATGGTTAATTCTCGTCATGAGAAATTTAGTTACGGAGAGGAGACCACAATAATGTTCCAAACACCACAGTATTTACCTCTTATGAAAAAGCATTTCAGCACGATCGAAATAGATTTAAGGGAGAACAGCGGACTTCCAACTCCATTCAAAGCTGGCACCTTGGCTGTAATACTTCACTTTCGAAAACGCTCTCTGTAATATTCTATGACAATGTCTTCATCATTGAATCCCTATGACCGTTATTATATGGAACAAGCTGGAAATGGTATGTCTGTATTCCATGGTTCTTCGCATCAAAAAGGACATGGAGTTGGGGCATATCTAGGAGGACTCTTTCGATCAGTCCTTCCTCTACTTCGCTCAGGTGTGCGTGCCGTGGGGCGTCAAGCTTTGAAAACAGGTTCCGAAGTTTTGGGAGATTTGGTACAGCATAGACCGTTGAAAGAAAGTTTCAGAAACCGCTTGTCTGAAGCAGGTGAAAATTTGAAACGTAAAGTATCTAATAAGATTCAAGCTATGGAGGGTGCTGGCCTTAAAAGAAGGAAGCGTAAAAGATTACCTCATTCCAAAGGCAAACTTCGCAGGACGCGGACGTTGAAAACTCGTAAGGGCATCAGCAGACGTAAGAAAAGGGTAACAAAGACCAAAAAACCTAGAAAGATTGTGAGGCGCAAGAAAATCAACCAGTCAAAGAAACATACGGATATATTCAACTAAGATGTCTTTTCTACACGCTCACTCATGTGAAGGCATCAAGTCTGAACTTGATTTATTCTCTATGCCTTCTACACAGACAAGTTTGGAAAGAGGAGATTGGCTTTCTTACAAACCATTAGCATCCATCACGGCTGATGGACCCATTGAATTTGTTGTATCGGGACAAGGCGAAGATTATATTGATTTAGCACAAACATTACTTTACGTAACGGCACGAGTTACGAAAGTTGATCAGTCTACATTGCCTGTAGGCAGCGATACAGGACCCGTTAATAACTGGCTTCACTCCATGTTCAGTCAAGTGGATGTGTGTTTGAACTCGAAGAATGTCACTCCTTCATCTCATACATATCCATATCGTTCCTACATTGAAACACTTCTCAACTATGACAAACCTGCTAAAGCATCACATCTCACAACAAGGCTATGGTATAATGATGAAGCAGGTAAAATGGATTCAATGGAAAACAAGGGTTTGAATAAGCGAAAGGCTTTTACGGCTTCCAGCAAAACCGTTGACATGATCTCAAACATTCATTGTGATTTATTCAATCAGGATAAATTTCTACTAAATGGCGTGGAACTTAATTTGAAGTTCATTCGATCTAAAGATTCCTTCCATCTTATGTCTACTGAAGCAGGAGGAGTGAAAGCAAATATTATTGATGCAACCATTCTAGTACGCAAAGTACGTATTAGTCCCACAATTCTTTTGGCACACAGCCGGGCTCTGGAGAAATCCCCTGCAAAATATGCCATATCTCGTACAGATCTGAAAGCTATCAGCATTCCTTCAGGGATACAAAGTCAGACGCTAGATAATATATTCTTGGGCCAATTACCTAAAAGAGTTATCATAGGTTTCGTCTCGAGTCAAGCTTACAATGGAGATTTGACAAGAAATCCATTCAATTTCAAACATTATGATTTGAACTTCTTATCGCTCTATGCAGATGGACAACAAATTCCATCGAAACCTCTCCAACCGAATTTTGATGAAGCAAATAAGATGTACGTAATGGCGTACCATTCACTCTTCTCGGGAACGGGAATACATTTTCAAGATGAAGGCAATGACATTTCAAGAGACGCTTTTGACAAGGGCTTCTGTCTGTACGCTTTCGATCTAACTCCTGACTTGTCCGCCCATGCAGGCCATTGGAACTTACAACGACATGGTAGTTTAAGAGCTGAGCTGAGATTCAAAAATCCTCTATCAGAGACCGTTACTTGCATTGTGTATGCCGAATTTGATAACTTGATTGAGATTGACAGACACCGCAACGTACTAACAGATTTCAGCAGTTAGGTACCGTCCAATGGGGAAAGACTGTTACAATAGATGGAGGGGAGAGATTATTCTATACATAGACCTTCTGTTTCGACCTGTCTGAACAGTCGTAAGCTATCTCTCATTGTAGCAACTCTAGCTTTCTGATACATACATTTTTCAAGTTATTTTCTCATTCTCTCAAGATGACAACCTTAATTATAGACGTTCAAGGCTTCCATGGTATAGACGGCAAATTCATTGTAAAAGAAGTAGCCATTATGAATATTGAAGAATTTAAATTTCAACAATGGCTTATCAAACCTCCGTTTCCCAAATCGTGTTATAGTGAATGTACCCTCAAAACTGTCGAGTGGCTGGAGAAACATCATCATGGGGTGATGTGGGATGAAGGAGATGTGGATTATAGTAATCTACGTAGATTACTTATCAATAATACAAAACGTTTTTGTGTTTTATTTACGAAGGGCAAAGAGAAAGCCAAGTATTTAAGTGAAGTTTTAAATCGACACGTTGTGAACATGGAGTCATTGGGGTGCCCTTCTATAAAGTCTCTAAAAACATTTAGAGGAAGTTGTCTCCATAAAAATCATTCCGATCCTCTCAAAGCATGTGCATTACGAAACGTGTTTCGACTAGTTTTATGGTGCTGTGACAATTCAGAAATTACCAATCTGCATCTTTTACAAGCAAGACTAAATACTTTTGAAGGATTTCCCATCCCATTCATTCATCCGTCAAAGCTCGCTGAAGCAGGATTCTATTATTGCGGAACCGCTGACGAGGTACAGTGTGCATTTTGTACTCTAAAGTTACACACGTGGGAGAATCGAGATATACCGCTGAAAGAACATGCAAGGTGGAGTCCATCATGTCCACGGGTGCTTTTAATTGAAGGTAAGCCCCATTCAGCAACTCCGAGAGATGTTGTCACAACACGTACAGCTCTGGAATCTCACGGAACCATCTTGAACAATATTGGGGGAATTTCTCCGTCTCTTGAAGAATTCAAGAAACCTCAAAAAACCTGGAAGTGGTCTTGCAGTCTCAACTAAGAAAGATGTTTGGCAGCGAATTGGAAGATGCTTTACTTTCGGATCATTATACAAAACATTTATTGTGCGGCATTTATGCTTCGAACAATTTACCACGAATCGTCTCCCGTCCTTCAATATTGATTGCAAACACTGATCCTATTCATAAAGAAGGAACTCACTGGGTAGCGTTTTATATAGACTCATTTGGCCGCGGAGAGTTTTTTGATAGTTATGGTTTAGCTCCGCTCGTAGAACATCACAGATCATTCCTTCAAAGAAACTGTACCTCCTGGTCTCATAATAATGTTCAACTACAAGGTTTATTTTCTCAAGTCTGCGGACAATACTGTGTACTTTATTTAGCACACAGAGCTCGAGGTTTGTTACCTCAAGAATTTTTGTGGAATTTTATCAAATTCAAAACTCATGCACAGAATGACAATTTTGTTAAAGACAGTTTCAAGCGAAAATTTTTGCAAAGGTTTAAATCAAAAAGATCTCATGGTCAATGTTGCTGTGCAAAGAAATGTTTTTGATTCAATAATTTCAGAATATGTATTATAGTAATAGTTGTTTTCATTTTCAATATATTAAAAATAGAAATATTGTGAGTAGTTGTAGAATTTTTCAATAATAATTATTTTTTTCATTTTCAATATATCAAAAATAGGATTATTGTAAGTAATTTTAGGATTTTTTATCAATAAAAAACACCTGCAGGTGTTGTGACAGAATATTTCATCTTTCATTTCTTGAAACATATTTCCCCCCCCCCCCCCCCCTCCCCCAATTCCTTGACTTTATCTGTAAAAACAAATTATTTAAAAGATATTTTACTCAAGTTCTCATTTCAACATGAAGCTTCTCAAAATCTTGTTAAAACTTGTAGTAGCAGTGGAGAGATGGAGGGGTGGTTGATCCTATACCTAGAGATGCAATTTTAAGGGAGGGACCTAGTTCTCCAGCCAATGAGATTCATTCGAATGTTCTCAAGGAGGGAGAAACATTCTGCCACTACATCCTACTGTTGAAACTTGTCCGAACAGTTGCTAGCAATCTCTCTCTGCAGAAAGACCTTCACTATTAAACTTACAAAAAAGTCAACGTTAAACTTACGAGTGTTCAAAATGAATACTTCATTCTCAATCAAGAAAACAACGCTACCTGTACTGAAGAGAAGTGCTCATTTTTACGGCCAAGGAGGATCATCACTACCATCAAAAATAACCAATATAGAAGGAGGTAGACATCAGCCTAGCCTTCTGCCTAAACGTGATTATCCTACGCCTCCGTCTCTACTTACGAAGCAAACTAGTGGTATACTTCAGAGTGTGTTCTACATAAATCCTTGTGGTTCGAAGTTTGTTATCACAGGTCTTGACCAGGCTAGTGATTTTAAGCCTTTTCTCCAGATTAGAGGAAATAAATGCAAAGGCGTTGTGCTACAGAATAAAGAATGGAGGGAACTTCTCGTAGAAATACGACTCATGGCCACATACATTTTTGATTACAATGATGTTAGTCCTTTGGATGCCATTATAGGCGATCACACAGTCGGGGTGGAATCATTCGCATCTCACACTATGGTCGTGATTGCTTCTATCGTCAATCCACATGAACGAGTTAACTTGGGAGAAGCGACAATCAAGAGACTACTAGAACTATCTGAATGTATCAGTTATACACTTGATCTTTTAAATGACTATTGGCTTACAGAAGCAGAGAACTCCATTCATGTATGGTACAAGCAGTGGCTTGAAAATTGCAAAAAAGATTTCATTTTGAACCATCCCTCATCCGACAACAAAAAGGAAGATATTGTGAAAGACTTTGTGAATTTGAGATGCCTAAATAATTACAGTACTCATCATAAACAAATGAATGTAGAGTTTGATTTTGAACGCGTGTATATGGAACTTGATAAGGTGATTGTTTGCAATGACTTGTTGTTGATGCTTTCAAATGATTAATATTCATGTATATACGTACCTATTACATGTATCTACTTACTTTTTATAATATACAAATTTAAACTGTATTGTTTTTTCGTGTTTGATATTTCCCATACAGTTCTTTCCTCTCCCCTATACCCTTAACAATAATTGTTTTCACTCCTTTTTAGCCCTAACCTAAACTTGTTAGCCTAACATGTCATTTCAATTGGATTGTGTTTATTATGCAGTCCTCTCGTCTTTCAATAAATAATGACGTTCATTTTTGTAAAGTAGGCCTAGGCATAACCTATAAATACATTTCATGTAAACAAATTGTGAGACACAATTATATTGAAATATAATAACTCTATTTCAAGTTGATCTTTTCATGTTCACGTTTTATAAGGATATTCATATCATTTTTATTAGATAAAACATGCTTTAAAATAGGACTTGCTGAAATAAAACAAGAGTGACAGCTATACACGCCCCCTCAAATACACTGCTGTGGAAGATTGATGCGCGCATGCGCACAATACTGAGGTAGAGCCAAAGAACTACAGTATGGAAGACATGAAACTTTATCCCAAAGCACTCGCTGCGTAGGACACGCCCACGTCAAAGCAATCATAATTATGTTCGAGCGCGCCAACAAAGAGCTTAGAAAATCAAAGACATGAAACTTTACTGCAAAGAAGTTAAAAGAATAATTTTAAAAACGTGATCATGAACAACAAAGATTTTAGAAAAGATAAAAGGTAAATCCAGAAAAGTTCATGGTATTTGAAAAGATACCAGAGAATAATATTTGAAAATATCTTTAAAAAAAATGAGAATTATTTTTCCAAAAGATTTAAAAACAATTATTTTTACTTTTCAAAGAACTTGAAAATAAGAATGAAATTTAAAAAATTATAAAAACAAGAGTCAAGAGAATAGACATATCTTTTTTTCAAAGAAGTTGAAAGAGTTTATTTTTCAAAAAATTTGAATTTTTTATTTTTTATTTTTTTTATTTTTTTATTTTTTATTTTTTTTAAAATTTGTAGAAAAAAGGGGGAGGGGAATTGAAAAAAAAATGGGAGACATGGCGCGTGCCATAAAAAAGAGGTGGGGGGGCGGCGCGGGCCGCCGACAAAGGAACAATAGGACAATAGGAACAATAGGACAATAGAGAACAATAGAAACAATGGAAACAATAGAACAATATCGACGGGACGGAGAGTCCTCTCTACTACTTTCTAGTTTTGAAGGGGTAAACCCATTTAGAGGGTAGTGGAGATTCAATGTGTCTCTTAGGAATGTATCTTGTTTTCACGCGCTGATTGTACGGAATTATGGGTAACCCTTTAAGAATAACGCAGTGGTGAAAATGTTAGACATATTTCTTTCGAGATTTGAAAAAAATACTGTATCATATTACAGGAATGGTCAACATCATTACATAATTTCAGATAATTCAGGTCAGCAGTTTTGTACGAAAACGTAAATTGCATGTTTTACTTGTTTTCCTTCCACTCTATACAATAAATATACTCTCGCTCAGTAGCGTATCCAGGATTATATTTCGAGGGGGGGGGGGGGGGGGCGAAACTCAAGTGTAAAATGGAATAAATTTTGTGAAAAATTGGCTATCCTCATGGCAGGGGCAGATCCAGGTCATGTTTATGGGGAGAGGTCGATTTCAGTTTGGAAAATAAAATGCTACATGAGAACAGCTGTGCAACGGCCCGTTATCGCGAAGCCGGTGACCCGAGGGTGGTAAGGGGGGAAGGCCCCATTCTGGCCCAGCAGGGATTTTTTGAAATGACACCTATTTTCCATACAATCCATCCATGTGCTTCAGATGAGGTTCAGATGATAAAATCATTTTAATTATGTAATACAAAAATGAAACAAATATTTGTAGCTGCAGGGTCGTTCCGGGTCATTTTAGCACCCCGGGCAAGCACTCAATTGTGCACCCTCAAAACTGAGTGTAGAGTGTGTATATCGATGATGAATACAATGAGGGAGCCATGCCCCGCAGGGACATTTCTGAGAAGTTCCTTTTTTAATACGATTCTATAGCTTTCAGGAACTACCCGAAATTTCTGGTATACAGGGATGATACAAACTGTACCAAAAATAAACTGTACTAAAAATTAACTGACCTAAAAATAGGCTGTACTAAAAATTGGCTCTACTGAAAACCAACTGATCTGAACTTCTATTTCTTGTACAGCCTGTACAGAAGGTAAAGTGAGAGATGTGGCTCCTCCCCTTCATAAATTGTTACCTCCTAGCCTCGAGGAATCAGTTTAGGTCAGTTGATTTTTAGTACAGTTGATTTTTAGTACAGTTGTTTTTCAGTACAGCCTATTTTTAGTACAGTTGATTTTTAGTACAGTTGGTTTGGAAGGTTTCAGTGCACCAGAAACCAACTGACCTAAACTTCTATACTTCTCGACACAAAGTTGAACTGAAGGATTTGGCTCCACCCCTTCATAAATTATGTTCAGGTCAGTCGATTTTCTGTATAGCCTAATTTTAGTACAGTGGATTTTTAGTACAGTTTTTTCAAGCTCACTAGGTCAGTTTTTAGGTCAGTTGGTTTTTAGTACAGTTTGTCGGTTTTTATTCAAGGTCGGTTAGTTTTTAGATATGGAGCCTATTTTTAGTACAATGGAATTTTAGTACAGTTTTTCAAGCACAATTGGTCGTGCTTCAGAAAACTGTTCTAAAAATCCACTGTACTAAAAATAGGCTCGATCCATAAACTAACCGACCTTGAATAAACTGTACTGAAAACGAACAGACCCGAAAACTGAAGCCTATTTTTAGTACAGTTTGTCAGTGTTTGGTTTTTAGTAGATTGTCGTTTTTTTTTTTTTTATTCTACCGGCTAGTAGCGTATAGTCTGTCTTGCGGCAGTTTGACCAAGTCCCGAGTAGAGCTAGAGCGAAGGAAGATTACAAAGACTTTGGTCTCGACCCTCCAGGTAGTTTCTAGCCAGCTTTTCTAAGGCTGACAAACAATGACTTTCAGTATCACTTTCAACATCATGGCCATCAAATACCTGGGATTGGATAAATGAAATTATTCATTTAAAAAAAAAAATTGTTCTGATTTTTCCTGTTAGAACTGATGAGAAAATATGTTTACTTTCATCCATCGGAAATGAGAGGGTATAACTATTTCGTGCATACATTTAATTGGCAAAGAAGATGAAAATATATATTCTGTCAGTGCAACACTTGCCCAGTTTCTTTTGATTTTTTTTCTGAATACACTATTTGTTGTCAATGTAGTGAGTTTATGAATTGTTTTATTGTAAAACAATAGTGAAATCGAACGCATTATACTCATTTTTGTAATTGGACATCGAATAGAGAAATATTTTTCAACTTGTAACCACATTTCTTTCTCCCTGTTTTTGTGTGGATAATTATTACTATAAATGAAAACGCAAAACATGCACATGCGTTCTAAAATGAGCAAGACATGTATATGGAATGCACTCAATTCAAGTAGTATACGCAACTTGATATTAGCATTCATCGAGCCTTCCATATTCATTCATATCATTTCATTCTTCAAACTCAAAACCTTCGTTAATAATTGAACCTCTTGATTGCCATTCACAATTTTCAATTGGATATCTGACATTTTTCACCCTAATAATTTTATAATTCTAAATAATCATTTCAAATCTGGTCAAAACATGAACCAGAATGATATCAAAAAATCTGTGAGAATTTCATTCCAATGGGTTGAAATTGAAAACATCAAACATTCCACCAATTACTGCACTGTACTTTTGGGATAAATTTTCAGAAATATTCACGATGAACCTGTTCAACCGAGTCTGCTCAAACACAATCCCAACCTATTCTGTTGTGATACCAAGGTTCAGAAAAAGTTTAAAATTATTCGGAATTTTTGTCTGACTTGTATGCCAATTGTCAGGTTTCATGGGATAACGAAAACTATAACTTATGAGGTATAAGATTGAAATTATATGAATGATTGATTTATATAAGGAAGGCTTGATAAATTTCAAAATAAAAATGTGTAATTATCCAAACGATCCTATCTTTCATCCATAGCCTTAATTGGGGAACAATAAATTTGTTTCAAGTTTAGATGTTATTAAAAAAAAAAGGAAATACGACTGTCGAGTACATTTCATAGGGATGTCTCGCTCATTTTAAAATTTCGCACATTTTGTGCGTTTTCCTAGTATGAGGAAGTGTGTGTGCTCATCGCAGTGGATGAGCTTTAATGAGCCAATGAGATATGAAAATATCAGAAGGTCTATGGATCATGTTCAGGTCATTCCATTCAGTTAACACTTCGACTTCAATATAATATCTATATTCAAAATATATATTCACACAACTACTTTACACGAGCGGTTATTATTTCTGGCTTATTTCAAATTCGTATTCATTTCAAAATTTCAATTTCAAAATTCGTATTTCACAATTACTGATATTGAGTATAAAATTATTCATAGCGATGATCAATTCTTGTACCTCTCAAATCATCACTGACTTTTTTTGTTGTTCTGAATTGAGTTTTTCTCAATGACTTTGAGAATAAAATGGCCCTGGACCTATAACCTCAGTAAAATATCAACGTATCATAGAAACAATTATGATTTGATAATTGATACTAATGTGGATACTAGAGTTACGAATAGAATAATTGGACATACGTGTGAAACTTTTCCCAGTCAATATTTGCCCATCAATGAACAGGCAAAGTTTTCTCTACAGTCTACCCTCATATTAGATTACCTTCATTTTCAAATTGGTGAGCATATTTTTTCCGTCGACTGAAAATAATCCCGTTTACTCATCGACAACATTTAGAGACTTTATGCATTTCATTAGGATTTCATTTTAATAATTTGTTCAATTTTGGGACTGAAATTGAAGATAAAAAAAGGAAAGGGAATGATTTGCTTAAAATGGTGATAGTTCAATTTTCATATAATGATGTTATGTGATTCTCCATTATTTTTACCTCTGCAATTACGTTTTATTTTATTAGGGATGCATAAATGGGTGAAAGAATCTTCGTTTCATAACAAAGTAAGTTGTTAGAACCCGTCACCACGAGACCCTGAGTTGTAGTAGGTAGGGACTATTTCCGAAATTGACTGACAGCTCCCCCCTCCCCCCAACCCCCTTTCATAGCCTACGCACAATGGTAGAGGGGATCTTTCTTTACTCGGGACTTGGTCAAACTGCCGCAAGACTGACTATATACTCTGCTAGCTGGTAGAATAAAAAAACAACAACAAAAAAACGACAATCTGTACTAAAAACCAAACACTGACAAACTGTACTAAAAATAGGCTTCAGTTTTCGGGTCTGTTCGTTTTCAGTACAGTTTATTTAAGGTCGGTTAGTTTTTAGATCGAGCCTATTTTTAGTACAGTGGATGTTTAGTACAGTTTTCTGAAGTACGACCAATTGTGTGCTAGAAAAACTGTACTAAAATTCCACTGTACTAAAAATAGGCTCTATATCTCAAAACTAACCGACCTTGAATAAAAACCGACAAACTGTACTAAAAACCAACTGACCTGAAAAGTGACCTAGTGAGCTTGAAAAAACTGTACTAAAAATCCACTGTACTAAAATTAGGCTGTACAGAAAATCGACTGACCTGAACATAATTTATGAAAAGGTGGAGCCAAATCCTTCAGTTTAACTTTGTGTCGAAAAGTATAGAAGTTTAGGTCAGTTGGTTTTTGGTGCACTGAAACCTTTCAAACCAACTGTACTAAAAATAGGCTGTACTGAAAAACAACGGTACTAAAAATCAACTGTACTAAAAATCAACTGACCTAAACTGATTCCTCGAGGCTGGGAGGTAACAATTCATGAAGGGGAGGAGCCACATCTCTCACTTCACCTTCTGTACAGGCTGTACAAGAAATAGAAATTTAGATCAGTTGGTTTTTAGAAGAGCATATTTTTAGTACAGCCTATTTTTAGGTCACTTGATTTTTAGTACAGTTTATTTTTAGTACAGTTTACCAATCCCCTCATTTCTGGTTTTATTGAACAATAACAGTGATATTTGAGTATTAGAACATTTACTCCATCCAGTGATGTAAATAAAATGTCAATAATTTGATTTATAGAATACGATTACCGATAGAAAGTCACAGATGGGTGCCGTAAGCACTCCCTGAATTTGGCTACCGGGTAGCCTCTCCCTTTCTCAATAACTAGCACATACACATTCCAATGATTAATTCCATAAAATAATATATAATATTTTATTTATCACAAACTTTATTCTTCTTATTCTGATAATACAATTTCAGTCCAGCTTCGGTTGAGTTTCGGGGGGGGGGGCGTTCCCCCCCCCCCCCTGTATACGCCATTGCAGTCTCGCTCATCTAACAACAACGCATATGCTGCGTTCTTTCTACTAGTTAGTTATATAAGCGTAGCGACGATTGGATTTTATTAACTGGAAAAAATGCGTTTCCCCCATGTGTTCAAAGTTTGAACACACAAACAAACGAATGTACTAATACTTTCTGTCTGCGTTGAAATAGTTCCGGAACAACAGTGCCTGTTATCTCAACTCCTGTTCGCAAAAAAAACAATAAGCGACCTTTTGTTGACGGTGATCTTTCGCCGATACTACTGACGAAAAAATTCAAAATGGCATCAGGAACTAGCGCCCGTTCGAAATTACAGTTTCCCACCAGGTACTACTAAAATGAGACTAAATAAAGTGATTTGTTTTGCTCTACAAGAAGAATACCCCTGAATAGAACTATGTTTTATATTTTTAGTATCCACGGTGAAGATTGTCTTGACATAGATGCAAATGATCAATCGAATACTGGAGTTGAGGGAGTAGGAATAATACCATTAGATTGTGACACAGAGGAGAATGTTCCTACGCAAATCATGGACGGCCGCTCACGGTATTTATTTCTGAATGATTCCAATATTTGCATTCTTCAGGAAACGTAGGCCTACTGTTTGAATGCCAATGATCACAATAAAAAATAGTCGAAATAATGACATATTATCAGAATTTTAGCTCAACATAATTGTGACCAACAATTGAAACTAATTGTCGTAGTCTATCCTATCTATACTTATAAGTGACGTAAATTCACACTTCTACAGGGACGTTGACGAAGATCCTGAATTGAACATCACATACTCAGAAAATAATTGTCATCACGGTAACATGATCAACGCTCTCACTGGGCGCCGGCTCGTTGACATTGGTTACCTTTTTCGATCAATTCAAGCAGAGCGTCACGAAGGTGGTTTTGGCTGCACTTTCATGGATATGGACCTCATAAAGAAAGAACTTCCAAAGGGATTTATGAGTACTTGGACATTTAAATGTCGTATGTGCCTAAAAGTGTCTAAAATTAAATCTGAAGACAACTCGAAGGTAGGTTACATGGCTGTGAATGATGCAGCAGTCCATGGCATTGTTGCCACTGGAGGTGGATATAGCCAGCTCGAGCAATTTTCGTCAGCTTTGGATATGCCTTGTATGGATAATAAGACATATATTAGACACTTTCATAAAGTGTCTGTCGCAATTCACGACGCTGCATGGCAATCCATGGAGAAAGCTGGGCAGATGGAAGCAGAGATTGCCAGAAGAGAGGGTAATGTTGATACCAAAGGAAACCCCATGTGTACTGTTATCGGAGACGGACAGTGGTGTAAACGGAGCTACAAAACCAAATATGATTCTTTGTCCGGCGTTGTAAGTAGATTTTTTGTATGACTTCTTTCATAAAATCCAATGTTCATATTTGGTTCATTTATTGAAGAAAAATTTGTTTTTTAGGCATCTATTGTTGGCTTTCGTACGGGACAAGTTCTCTATATTGGGGTCCGTAATCGGTACTGCTGTATATGTGATCGCGCAAGAAGCAGGAAAGAAGATTCTCCAGAGCATATATGCTTCATGAATTGGAGTAAAAGTGCCACAAGTATGGAGGCCGATATAATTGCCGAGGGGTTCGCGAAGAGTTTGCTCATGCATGGGTTGATTTATGACAAGCTCATTGGTGAGTTGTACGAAGCATTCCACGAACGTGAATCAATTGAATAACATACCAAATTACAATATTACACATTGAAAATATGATAATAATTATAAATAATAATGCATTGCATTTTGTAGGAGACGGAGACAGCAGTGTATACAGCAGGCTGTGTATAACGATGCCGTACGGGGAAGACCATCTTGTTCAGAAAATTGAATGCAAGAGTCATTTGAAAAGGAACTTTTGCACGAAGCTGTATGAACTCGCCAAAAGAACCAAAAGTGGCTTCCCCGTACATCTAAGGCATGCTCTCGACAAAAATGTTCGGCGCCTGCGAACAGCAGTCTCAACCGCTTCAATGAAAAGAAAAGATCAGGTGGCTCCATTCAACGTCAGAATGATGGAATTGAAGAAGGATTTGGCCAATGGACCGTATCACGTATTTGGGAGTCACGATGGGTGCCATGAGCGTGGATATTTCTGTAAAGGTCCAAAGGACAACGAGGTTGATTTGGTTCCCGAGTTGGTCCAATGTGGCCTAATGCTAGAAATCGACAGTGCGGTTAAGTGGTGTTTAACCCGCCATGCTGCCAGCTTACTGTTAGATGTCTCCAACAACCCTTGTGAACATTATAACAGCCATGTAAATAAGTTCCTTGGTAGTAGACGCGTCAACTACGCTCTCCGAGGTGCCTACCAGACTAGGTGCGACGCTGGAATTGTATCATTCAACAATCCAGGGGAGTACCTACGAAATGTTCACAAAGCTATGGTTGGAGAGAGTCCAGGTAAGCTGCTTCGTTTTGTTGCCATTGCATGTTTATTTGAATACTGCATAATAGTTTAGCAACATATTATATAACATTTATTAAAATCAAAATCTCTCTCTCTCTCTCTGTCTCTGTCTCTGTCTCTCTCTCTCTCTCTCTCTCTCTCTCTCTCTCTCTCTCTCTCTCTCTCTCTCTCTCTCTATATATATATATATATATATATATATATATATATATATATATATATATATATATATATATATATATATACATATATATATATATATATATATATATATATATATATATATATATAGAGAGAGAGAGAGAGAGAGAGAGAGAGAGAGAGAGAGAGAGAGAGAGAGAGAGAGAGAGAGAGAGAGAGAGAGAGAGAGAGAGAGAGAGAGAGAGAGAGAGAGAGAGAGAGAGAGAGAGAGAGAGAGAGAGAGAGATCTGATCGATAGATCAGAGATAGATAGTATCATGTTCTGCGATGGTATAATTCAATGATTTCAGGAAAGTACACGAAGAAACATGTCGAACGAGACATTAAAAAGCTAGCACAGTCAAGATCACGACGTACAGAGAATCCTCATCTTAGGCACAGAAAATCAAAACATTCTGCACCTGGTATGGACGAGGATTATGGACTTCAAGAAGCTGACAATCCCGTGCAACTGACTGCCGAGGAGTTCGACAAGAAAAAGAAAGATTTGTTGGCAAGTCTCACACTCTCTGATGCTACTAGAAAAGAGCTGGAAAGAGATACAGTACTGCAATCAAAGAGCCAACTCTGGTTTAAAGCCAAAAGGAAACGTTTGACGGCCTCGTGGTTCGGCCGGGTGTGCAAGATGAGGCCTACCACTTCTTGCAGAGGTATCGTTAGTGCCATGCTATACAAGCAAGTCAAAACTAAAGCTATGGAACATGGCGTCATCAACGAGCCTGTGGCTAAGGAGACAATGGCTGAGAGGCACGGTATCGTGTCTACGGAGTGCGGTTTCTTCATAGACGAGGAACATCCCTATATTGGGGCATCCCCAGGTGATTTATAGTTCATTTCCAACACGAAAGTATAGTATTTATGTAACTGTCGGAATTCAATGTCAATGAGATTTTAACTTAGTTCAGTATCATACTCCCGATAATATATATATATATATATATATATATATATATATATATATATATATATATATATATATAAATATATATATATAAAGAAGTGTGTGTGTGTGTGTGTCTAAATAATTGCGATTTCCCTGCAGATGGCCTAGTGGGTGAAGACGCCATCATTGAAGTAAAGTGTCCAGTCTCTGCCGATCCATACCAAACTCCTGAAGAGGCTATAGCAGATAAGAAGGTACTGGTCTCAGCTTCATTGCTAAGAAGTTTATTCGAATTCATAACATCTCTCTTCAGTATCCATGCTAACCTTTTTCGTAATATTCTGTTAACTTCTTCCAGATACCCTATTGTGACCTTGTTGATAGCAAACTTCTGCTAAAACCGACTTCAAACTACTTTTATCAAATCCAGGGACAACTTCACGTCACCAAGCGAAAGTATTGTTATTTCGTGCAATATACGAAAAACTGGTTGGCCTACGAGATGATAGAAAGAGACGACGACTTCTGGAAAAATCGAATGATTCCTCACTTAGAGAGGTAAACGTAAACTAATATAGACTGGACAATACATTTTCACTGTCAACTGTTTGTCTGATGAATCTTGAAAATCTGCTTACAGGTTTTATATGGAATGTCTATTGCCCGAGCTAGTTGAATCGCAGTTCGCTAAAAGGCTAGTTATCGGAGATATAAAAGACCCGAAATACATCACCGATGCAATTTCTGCAAGTACTGAGAAGAAGACGTTGGAATTGGCATCAAGAGAAAAGAGACTAAAGGATGCTTTATCAAAAAAAAAAAAATCAACATCGGGCCCTAAATCAACGAGTGTGAATACAGCAAAGAGCGAAGTAAAACCTGCACAGTCTGTTGCAACTTGAAGGCAAGTTGATGGCCCGTCGTGGATCAGTCAGCTAAGTCACAGATTTAGAAACTAAATTCAAGTCGGGCGTGGGTTCGAGTCCTGCATAAGACCTGGGTCGCCATCTGTTCATCCGTACCCATCCGCAAACAATAATCATCATATTATTATATGTATTATTATTATTATTATTATTATATATTATGTATTATTTTGTATTGTATATGTTGTATGTTGTATGTAGCCATTTTGATGCAATGTAGCCATTATCACATTTTATGAATCAACTTGGAAAACGTAACATTTGCGTTGTTGGATGGGTGAGAGTTATTATGCAATGTGCTGTACTCAAAATCTGCACACCTTGAGTTTTTGACGCATTGAAATCATGTTTTAATTCTCGTACTTACTGCTCGATTTAGTAGTTTATTTTCATTCAGAAAAAATGATATAAAACTCATTTCATTATTTATCTTTGAAATGGTGTGACTGATTTATGCGGAATTTTGGGATAGTGTGAATCGTCAGCGTGTGTTTACATTCCTCGAGACTTTTTTTGTAGATTTCTTTTTCATTTTCACTCTGGGTTATTATCATGGGGTTTTATATTATGTTGACTTTTTTTTCTCAAAAGTTATTGAACCGATTATGCCCCAAAACTGTAAGTCTACAATATCAAGCTAGATGAGGACATATGCTGATACCTATTTGATAGCATTTTGTACTTTCGTTTTTTTTTTCGTTTTTTTCAAGTACGGTGAGATTGAGTCTTTGCTTCGCTCATCCAATCAATTAATTACTTGATTGTGTGTTTGTATTACCAAATTATGACTGGTTTCCTGGTCAGTTTATCCTGATCTCCGTGTATATATAATATGATGCTGTAGTTATATTATACGTGACCATTACTAGAAAAACGAATTGTTAGGAAACATAAAAATGTATATAAAATATACTCGAAACCTATACGCACCGTAAAACAACGATATCCATTCGTTCATATTCGCACCTCGACTTGGAAATATTCCAGCCAATTTATATGTCAAACTGGAACCGCGAATTACTGTGCCTTTCAACATTCTTCCCATCCTCTTTATAAAGAAATAAATTCTATTTGATCCATTTTCTCCAAAAATAGGTACATTTACGGATCAAACTGAAACTTGGTAAAGATGTGAAATTACTAGTTTGGATTGTATACCAAATTTAATTCGTTCAAGAAAGATTGATTCGCCGATGTTTCCCCCTAGGCTAATTTCAATTTTCAATATTCTTTCTCCAGAACAATACACCCAATTTTACTCAAAGTAAATTGGCATATTTTCTATAGCTTGATACTAATGGTAACACTGATGCACTGGTAATGTTAATGTTGAACTAATGTCCATCACAATTGAAGTTATTTGTGATCTGTAGCCTGTAGAGCGCGAACAAATAAGCATACCAAAGAAAAAAATGGAACCACAATTTCAACAATAATTGAAATGCAAGATATATTATAAAAGTGGATTTATTCATCGAATGTCGAGCCCAGGATGTTTTGTAACTTGTATGAGTACCAAATGTTTTCGTTTTGTTTTGAATTATAATATACTTCGAAATTGACTCATTGTAACCAAGTTTTCAGTGTATGTAATAAATCAATGATACATGAAATACCTTCGTTATTTATTGATAACTGTTCATTAATTCATATGGAGACAAGTAAACGCATGAATATAATTTATATCTGAATAATAAATTCCTTCCCCTTCATCATCCTGTGTGTATCATCCGCTCATTCGTACCCTCATATAATATGGTTGTTGGTGGGGTCGTTGAGCAAACGATAATCAATTAGTCACAATAATAATTATTGTGATTAATATTGTTATTTTTGCTATCATCATCATAACTACTCACCAGTGTCCACATGTTAAATAATAAAACAGCTTTCAGGAAAATATATAATATTGGATTTTAACGACGTATTGTACTGATAGCTAAGATCTATTGGCGTCGGATGAATGATTAATGGAATGATGAGATGAAGGTTTTTATGGGTATTGGGAAGGATAGTGGGAAGCAAGCGGTCGTGACCTTTATACCTGAGAACCATCCCAGCATTAGCCTAGACTACAGAGGGGAACCACGAAAAAACCCTGTACAGGTGGACGGTAGCGGGGATCGAACCGGGTCCGATATGCCCCTTCACCTCCCGGATCACAAGTAGCGTGCGTGCGTTGACCACTCAGCTACATGTGCCGGTCTTTCAGAAAAAAATCATGATTATTATTATATTAATATTATACAATTCAATAAACTGTTCATCGTTCATTGAATAATTAATTACGATAATTATTGCAATAGTAGGCCTACGTTAGATTGCAGTATTGTTTTCAATCACTCTCGTTTTGAACGATACTGTACGATCATGTAGGCTAGTAGTTCATTTAAAATATTTTTACAATAGAAAAATACAAATGAAAAAAATAGTTGAATCACACACCGGTTCAGCATTTGTAATTTATCTCCACTCTATGCTGGCGTAAACTTGAGGTAATTCATCAGCGACAAAATGAGAAGAAAATCAAAGTGACATTTAAAAAACTATAACTACTGTAGTGCGAGCTCACGTCAATCGTCAAGCATACGCCCACGCCTGCTACATCTGTTATTTTTGTGAATGTTATCATCGAATGTATTGGCATCAGCAGTATGGTTGCCTGTTTCCCTCCCTCCTTTGCTGTGTGAGAGTGAAGTGATGATTCGGTCAAGCTCGGCAGTCTCCGCTCTTTTACGAAGCCTCTAGGGTATACCTCCAACAACCGCGTT
>OZ023330.1:4987494-5012494 GCA_964007535.1 Brachyptera risi | reverse complement strand
TTATAAAAACCCATGCCTTATATGCGGGACTCGCACCCACGCCCAACGTGATTTCAGTTTAGTGCGCTTAGCCGACTGTGAGCTACCGGTACGAGGCGGTTCAAGTCTGGCACAGAAGACACGGGAACTCAAATCATGCTCATCATGCTAGATAGTAAAATCGCTGAAGACGACACATTTATTGTTATAATGATGATAATTTTGTTAAAATGATGACGGTGGGGTGGAAATAATATCAAATAACGGTCGAGTCGGAAATCAATGTTTGAAAATACAGATTTCATGCTGCATCATAGAGAGCATGCATTAGACTTTAAATGCAACGTGAAACAAAAATGTCACGTGACACCAGAATGATACATAGTGGTTAAACTGAAGTACACCTACCTACCTCTCTCTCTCTCTCTCTCTCTCTCTCTCTCTCTCTCTCTCTCTCTCTTTGCCTCCCTCTCACCGGCTGAAAAAGTTGAATCATGACAACGTTTATTGTCGAACAATTTAAACTTTCCAATTTCTTAGAAAATGACGGTTTAATAGGTTTTGGTTCTGAAACCTCCTTTCAAACTGTATTTCATATCCTTTCAGACCCTGCAGGACAGATGCACACTGCATTGTAATACTTCGATGCGACGTTACACTCGATTCATTTATTGCTTCAATTACGTAGTCCTTATCCATACGGTTATTTTTTGTCATCAGTTACCTCAGATCTATAACCATATTTGTTGAAGTTAATCAAGTGTGTGTTCATGTCTAGATCTTTATGAAAAACGGCAATTCCAATCTTCTATTATTTGCAAATATATATATCTATATATATATATATATATATATATATATATATATATATATATATATATATATATATATATATATATATATATATATATATATATATATATATATATATATATAATTTCCTGTCAATTTGGGGTGCGATCCACAAGTCTAGAAATGTGTGACTGTACGAAAGATATCAACATATATATATATATATATATATATATATATATATATATATATATATATATATATATATATATAATTTCCTGTCAATTTGGGGTGCGATCCACAAGTCTAGAAATGTGTGACTGTACGAAAGATATCAACATATATATATATATATATATATATATATATACACATATATTATAATAATAAATATATATATATATATATCTATATATATATATATATATATATATATATATATGAATATATATATATATATATATATATATATATATATATGAATATATATATATATATATATATATATATATATATATATATATATATATATATATATGAATATATATATATATATATATATATATATATATATATATATATATATATATATATTTATATATATATATATATATATATATATTTATATATATATATATATATATATATATATATATATATATATATATATATATATATATATATATATATATATATATATATGCACCCCACGCATGTTCTCTGAAACAATTTAGAGGTTGAATGTGCAAACATCTTATCTAAATAAAAACGTTATATTAATTTATAATAAACCATTTTATGTGACCGCAAGTGTACTTCCATGCAGGAATGCAGGCTTGTCCACAGCCACCAGATTCAATTCACATTGTAAAACGATCATGATGCAGTTTCAAAATGAGAAATTGGTAGTAATAATCATCTCGGTATCATAACAGTCATATATGTTTGTTTCTCGCAGACTGCACAAATCATGCGTACTGAAAAATACGTAGAGTGAAAATCGTTCTGTTAGTGACATCTACAGAAGTATACAAAGGCAGTGTTACTACGGGGTGTCGCCATCAGACATCGGTTATTACCACCAGTATAAGTAAGCCGAGAAAATATTTAATTGACCCCATTAATAATACCTGCAAAGAGGATGAAACCTTCCCAAAAGTCACTCGCAACGTAAGAAAAAATAACAGTTTTGGTCATATTCGAAACACGATGACTAGCAGTATAGTCTCGAATCAGAATGAAATGCTATAGTGACAGGCAAGAATCAGTCGCCTGTGAAAGACAGACTGTAAACGAGGATGACTTCAAGTAAATCCTGGCACAGACATGTTTTGATTCTGCGGGCGGGTTCAGTGACCATTTATAATGTGCACTGGCTGTTCTATTACAATTCATTGTGAAAACATGCATATGTAAGTAGAAGAAACCAACACATCGCATTTTAAATCTACATACTTATAATTGGGCAAACGAGTAAGACACGAAAGACATGCTTGTGTCAAGGGGTAGTTGGAACCGACATGTATTTGTGTTAACTCATGACTTAGATCTGTTATCTATATCAAGACTAAGATCTTGTGGTCCGATTTGCATTCAAAAAAAATTTATTCAACCTGAACTTTGTATTTCATATATTTTGTTATTAATCGATGTAGAGTCTATACATCGACGATGATAAAAATGTAAATATATATAAAATAAATATAAATAAAAATAAATATAAATATATATAAATGTGATAATAAAATGGATTATATTTTCTGGTTACGAATAAGTGGATGATATATTTATTATATGAATGATGTTTACAAAATCTCATGCCGTATATGAAGCTCGAACCCACGCCCGACTGGACGTCAGTTTCCAAGGCTTGTGCTAAGACTGGCTTAACTTGACTGTGTGTTATTTAGAGGAGGACTTGTATATCAGAAGCTCTCAGTCAAATCTTCTCATACCATACGAGCTACACTAGAACTAGATGATGCCATCCTCGGTAGCTCGGTCAGCTGAGGCACCGCTTCAGAAATTAGAGTCACCGTTGGGCGTGGGGTTTCAGTCCCGCATAAGGCATGGATTTTTGTGAACGTCCTTTCACTCATCACCACATCATAATTTCATAATAATCTGCTCATTCGTACCCCCGTATAACCCAGCTGTTGGTGGGAATGAATGAATATTAGAGTTTTGAGGCGCATCGACAGCGAGGTCATTTAGCGGTCGTTGAGCAAACAATAATCATAATCTCATGATGTCTATATCTTTATGGGATATTCGGAAAGTCGTCTGAAGTATTGGCGAAGTTTTAAACTGTGTGGATCACTTGATGGATAAGTTGATATAATATGGGATATCATGGAAAGCATCAAGCACTAATTTTGAAAAATATTAAAGAATTTAATCTTTCAGCCATAGCCTTAATTGGGGAACAAAGATTTTGTATCAAGTTTCGATGTTATTAAAAAAAAAAAAAAAAAAAAAGAATTTGAGTAAAACAGAACAGGGTCACGAGCCTTCATTGATCCGTCAAATGTGTTTTCTCAGTCAGTATATGTTGTATTATTGAATATATGAACGAAAAGCTGACGTCGGATGGATGTGACGATAAAAGAGATCGCTAAAAGATAGTCTTTGACTCAGTCCTGAACATTTGGGGTCAAGCTGTCTGTCAATTAGATCGATCTCCACCCAAAACGAGCTCAAACCGTGGGCGTTATGAAAATGTTGACATCATATGGGGGGGGGGGGAGGGGGGGGGGGGCGAATTCCTTTCGGCTCGAAGTGGATATTCCGAATTGAAATCTTTCGCGCCAAAGACCGAGTGCCACTAATAATAATAAATTAAAAATAATAGTGTATTTATTGGTCATTATTTTATTTCAAAGTGTAAAATGCCCGACATGACAGAATAAATACGATAAATATCAATAGAAGTATGAAAAAACAAAATATTGAGTTACTATCAGTAAGATTATTGTTTGATTCAACTAATCTTGACAGTTGGCCCAAACAGGATAATAACAATACAGTAGGCCCACTGTACACTGCCAATTAAGAGGCTGCGAGGCGCTCGTATTTCACGCCGCAAACTCTCACGGCCGTAATTTTGGTGATATCAATATGAGTGTTTTTGCATTATGTTAGTAATTGAAAAACGAAGGTTACCGTAAATACAGACTTTTGAACCAAACATTTTTGATTTTTCAAATGAAAAATGGAAAAATTTCTAATTTACGAAAACCTAGATACATATTTTTTAATACCGAAAAAAAATATAGAATGTGAAATATATCAGAAGTGTGAGCTAGGGAATTAACGGCGTTTATGTGAATCTGAGTTCGGCGGGCTAGTCTATGGGTGGTGCCTAGCACACGGTGCATGTTAAACTCGAGTCTGAAGCGAGCGAACAACGAGCCCGTGTAGAGCGCCTGCGGCCTCTTAATTGAGGGATGCATAATAGTCTCGAAGGTTGAGTGGAGTTTTCCAGCAAGTATTGAACAGAGTATAAATATATAGATATGACGTATAAAGAAATGTTTCAATGTATATAAACCTATAGTTTCAATGTATATAAACCTATAGTCTACATACATTACAGATACTTAAGTTGGGCCATCATAATCATCAATTTGTTACTTTATTAGGTGTAATTATAAAAATATTTTACTTCTCCATCTATTTCCGAAGTCATTATCATAGTTCTCATTTTATTTTAATGATCTACAATTCACCATATTCATAGAATGAAGACTTATATATAATTTTAGTTCCTATAATCTGAGAGCAAACTCAAGATCTTTTCTTTCTTGCACTCAGTAATATATTTTCCTTTCATCATGTGTTGTTGGTAATTTTATCATTGTATTTGTAATCTGTTGTATCTGTTGTGCGTAATTATAAGGAAAGGAAAATGAACGAAATAAATGAAATAAAATAAATGTAATTTTGATAATGATTTCAGATAACTACATTGATGTCTACACATGTCCATGAAGATCACACCTTCCATCCAAGTACTGAAAGTTACTGCGTGATTTATTATTTGGCAAGATATGCATGTTAGGAGTACTGCATGACGCGTTCAAGGTCGTCAAAGAAGTCAAAGGTCAAGTTCAGTAGTGCCATACTGATAACCAATAATTGTAACATTATATAACTATATGTATATATATAACGTGTCATATTTATAATGGATGTACGATACATAATGTGATTCATAAAAAAAATTACAATCATTATATACATTTCAATTTGCAGCCAAAAATAATTACGATGGTGGCACGTAAGCCACTACAACTAATTGGCTACCGACTAATCTCCACTTATTTGCCATATCAACATTCCCGTGACTGCCCACACTTTCATCAGGCCCACTGGGAAAGTGTAGGGAGAAATAAAAAAAAAAATCAATAGAAGGAAGAATCAATTCCTCGGAATCGATTGAAATGAATACGTACCCCTATATAGTTATTTCTATTTTTCATCTGGTGAGAATTTTTACACTTGGGTGTAGAAATTTACACCTTTTTAGGTGAGAATTTTTACTAAATGATTCAGTTCACGTAAGTAACATTGTTGAAAGTACGCCTACGCCCTCAAACGTGGTTCTCAAAGCGTGCATTTTTGAAAAAAATCTGGCTCCGGACAGAATACCGAAAAAATGTAAGAGAGAATACCCTCGATCTGGAGCTACACTCAGTTTTATCAGTTTTTTTTTCAACAGTTGTCGGTGGCAACGACGACTGCTACATGGAGACCATATCAGTACGTGTCGTATTGAAACCAGAGGCTTGTTGATAGCTGGAAACCATGCTGGAGGAAAACAATCCCCGGTACTTCTCGTTGTTGAATATTATCGAATGCACCGACATATCGCGAATACAACCGACTGTGACAAACAGATGGGCACGTGACAGTCACGTGTCGAACACGTGACTGTGTCGAGAGATTCGAGCGATGCCTTGCTTCGTTTCATAATAAACATGTGAAGCAAATGTAAATATATTTCAAACTGGAAATACCGAGAACCGATCAAGTGGAAGTGAATTGTGTTTAATCATTTTATTAGGTTAAAGCAGACCGAAAAGATGCTGAAAGTATATCTGTGGTCTTTAGATCAAGGACATCACAACTCTAAAACTCGATTTGAATGATTACTTGCCCCCCCCCCCCCCCCAATTTTCGAGAAAACTGATCATCATCATCTCAATTTCAGAAATTTGAATGATATATTTGTCATCCAGAAAGAACATGCACCCATTTCTGAATCGTGACGTCAGCATTAATTACCTGATTCTGTTAGTTGGGATAGTCTTTGGTTTACAAATAAATAAATTACGATTTCTGACATTGAAATGATTTCTACTTTTCTCTAGAATTGGGAATTAGGGAAAAAAATCGACTGAATAATCATTGAAATTCAGCCACAGGACTGTGATATTAATAACATAATTATAGAATTATTGAAATTCTAATCAGAATTATGAAATTATAAATGAATTATGATTGTGAATAAATAAATAATAACATTGGAATTATAAATGAGTTATCTTATTTTTATTTATTCTCTGGAGTGGTAAAATCGCCCTTGTGGTGTCCCGTTCAAACGATCCCATTTTTCATCCATTGCCTTAATTGGGGAACAATGATTTTGTATCAAGTTTCGATGTTATTAAAAAAAATATGTTGAAAATTGACTAGTCCTAGTCGAAATGGGCGTGGCTTCACCAGTTGGTCGGTTGGATTTATATCATTTGCGTTGATGTGGAGATATCCCGATTGGATATTCGAATTTCACCTCAGTTCTAACAGCCTAATCGATTGGATGTTATGATTTGTGACGTCAATGGGGCGGAGAATGCGAGTCGTCAATATTGATATGAATTGATACTATTTCAATTATTTTTTGGAACAAACACATCAAATTTTGTAGAAAGTGGAAGTGAAAGGCTTCCATAAATACACTTGGGACGACCGTGTAATGTGTGTAGCATATACGTATCCTTCAATTGTTATCGGTTGTATTCACGAAATATGACGGAGCGAACTACACGTGCGCTAGTGATATGGGGTGAGAGAGACGATCGATCGGGACCTTCTTGGTTCGTGAATATACTTCATTCTGTTTGGTTTCAAGAGGAAGCAGCAAATAACATACAAGGTATTTGCTTTGTTGACAATCCAATTTAAATGGGAGTAAATATAGAAAAAGCTGAAGCGATTCAAGTGTTCCATGCCACGCCAGTAATTCACGTACTTGGCAATATATTATGAAGAATATTCAATAATTGGATCCGAGAAGAAGTCTTAATTTAACACTACTTGAAAAGAATTCATTTGTTTCTGTTCCATCCAAATTTCCACGGAATTCAAGCATTATAATGAATCACAGATTATCACAAAGTTTTACATAAATCGGATGAGCCGTTCTGAAGATAACACAAATTACACCAATTAAGAGCTTCGGTATATTGATTAGGAAAGCAACTGAAAGATGATCAATAAGTGAATCAGGTAGGCAGTGAGTTCAAATTCAAAATCTGAGTTCAATTGATCACTAGCGATAGGCGTGGATATCGGCAGACCACCTTGATCTATTATACTTCATGTGAGCATTTAGAGATACTCGCCGCCCTCGGTAGCTCGGTCAGCTGAGGCACCGCTTCAGAAACTGAAGTCACCGTTGGGCATGGGTTCAAGTCCCGCATAAGGCATGGGTTTTTGTAAACGTACTTACACTTCATCGTTTCATAATCACCTGCTCATTCGTACCCCCGTATAACCTAGCTGTTGGTGGGGTCGTTAAGCAAACAATAATCATCAATCTTAGTGGTACTCTGATAGGCAATGCCAATTTACCCACATAACGAACAGCCCATTTGATTGGATGTTTTGTTTTGTGACGTTTGTGGGCGGGTCAATTACTATTCGTCAATTCTAAGCAATCCCAAAAAACAATTGTTGGTTCATAGCAGCCCTACAGCACTAGATGAATTATATTATTCCCAAGTGACGATAATGTTCTTTAGATATCACATTTGATAGGAAATTCATTTATGTGTTTTTATATATATATATATATATATATATATATATAAATATATATATATATATATATATATATATATATATATATATATATATATATATATATATATATATATATATATCTATATATATATATATATATATATATATATATATATATATATATATATATATATATATATATATATATATATATATATATATATCTGTGAAATATCATCGGTGGAAACCTTTTGCCCTTCGAGGACTGAAGAATAAGATCGGTGTTTTTCATATTAAGAAGAGTAGACATTAATATTCATGCTTTTTTACTAGTTTATTATTCATTGCAACTTCTTATCTATTCCATAATATAGTCACAAGAAGACACCCAGGACAAATATACAAACTAAATCACTGTCAGGGCTACAGGCAATCAATATTGGAGTCTCGAAACTACCAACATCCCGTGTTGAATCATAGGTGAGACATCCGGTCGGTTCGACTACATATATACATATACATTATACTGACAGTGACCTTTAAGTCAGTGTCGATTATGCACCGTTGTGAGCTCTCACAAGCTATGACGTCACCCAATAGGTTTCTCACATCTTCTATAGTCGAGTGATGGATATTGTTGTGACGTATAGGCAAGATCACGTGCGTGGGATGAGAATTAATTGGCAATCGTCTGGACCCGGTTGCGATACACGACGCCGTGCGTCTTGAGGCGACGTCGACGCCATATAGAATGACCTCCGAAGTTGGCGTACTTGAAGACAGCGATGATATCGAGGTGTTTTTATTCGATGCCTGGAATATCGATAGCCATGGTATTTGGAGGTATCGAATGAGAGGGTGAGATTTATTAGCAGTTTGAAAAAAATGTATTTGCATAACAACGTCCCTGACAATGTTCAAGATTTCAGAATTTCTCTGCGTGAGGGCTTACACAAATAAGCGCGCGCCAGACATTCTCTGATGAAAACCAGCATGTAACCGAGACGCGTGGCCGAGTGGTAACACACTGAACCGTCATTCGCGAGACCGGGGTTCGATTCCCGCCGTAGTCGACCAGCCCGACAGGGGTTTATCGTGGTTTCCCTCTGTCGTTCAGGTTGATACTGGGATAGTTCCTCGACAACAGGCCACGACCGACTCCTTCTCACCATCCAAAACACATAATAAAATAACCTTTCATCTCATCATCCCACCATCTCATTCATCATCCAACGACGCCAATAGATCGTAGCCATCAGTATAGTGCGTCGTTAAAACCCAATATAAAAAAAAACAGCAAGTATACTTTTGGCGTGAAATCAAGATGAAAAAATGCGTTTCTTTTCAAATGAGAATTTGCATAGATTCAAGTTTGATTCGAAAAAATGAAAAATGATTGAATTGTCTTCTCAATATCAAGTTTCCAATCTTCACTTTTACCATTTGAGTCGACCCAATTTTTTGTCCATCTTCATACAAGTGTAATATATACGCATATCACCTGGTGGGCCTATGTGTATACGACCTGGAATTTATTCTTCACATATAACGTGGACAATTCTCTACAAAGTGATTGTTTCCCCGATTAGGGCCAAGGACGAAGTTGTAGGATCGTTCGGACGGGGGCACCACCCCAGAGGGCGTTCTTACCACCTCAATTAGAACGAATATAACGTATCATACCAATACATGATCGTATAATGTCCTATCTGGTATGTGCCTATTCAGGTCCACGTGTAGCCTCATATCGAGGGGTTAACAACTCTTAATATCTGGTGTACACTTGTCATAAAATCTTCCTGAAATCCCTTGAAATTTTCTTCAAATTCCTTGAAATTTCCTTGAAATCCCTTGAAATCTTCTTGAAATCCCGTGAAATCTTTCTTCAATACTTTGAAATCTGAATTCGTACACCAAATTTACTATTGTTGTTTACCCCTCGCCTCAAAAGAGATTTCATATAATTTTCCGGGATACTTGTAACCTGTACGGCCCCGGAAACAGGCGGATTTTTTCTTTTCGTGAACATCGAAATCTTAATATAAAGTAATTTGTTTTCCAATCAAGGATGAATTAGTAAGACCGTCTCGAAGTGGAACCTCTTGGTTGTTTCGAGACTTTTATCCAGGCACACTTCTCACCAAAATAAAAATCATGCAAAATGTTTGAAATTGCCCTTCTGATAAAAAAAAAGGCTGTGCAACCGAAAGTTGAGCAATAACAGGCTGTGAAACAAAAGGTTGAGCAACAAAAGGTTGTTCAACACTAGTATAAATGCATGCATGTGTAACTACAAGCGACTAACGGCTCACTAGGTTTCCATAGAAAAGCAGTCGTCAATCTCTTCACGTGAAGCTATCGGACGACGTCACACACAGTACAATCGCAGAAAGACGTGTTAATCGTAAAGTCGAATAATCGGCAGTATTTATTATTTTAATGGAGGCGAAATGAAAAGCAATTGATACAATCTCGTGTGCGCGCTATATATAGCTGGTACTAATTCACAAACAATACGTGTTCCACGTTCCCATTATACCAACCGTGTATAACGACGTACCGACGATGATAACAACTACGCGTTTACGACTGTTTCAGTTACGTATACGTCGTTGTACTAGATCCGATCGACTTAGGCCTGGTATTACCACGGCCAGTTAGTATTTATCTGAGAGTTGGTGAAAACAAATAGCATAGGTAACCATGGTGATAACAAGTTTGAACTGTCAGATAAAGGCTAACTGGACTTGGTAATACCGGGCCTTAAATTAATTAAGGCTCGGTATTACCAAGTCCAGTTAGCAGTTATCTGAGAGTTGGTGAAAACAAATATCCCAGGTAATCATAGTGATAACAACTTTTATCTGCCAGTTGGAGCTACTCCCACGTTGGTAATACCGGGCCTAATACATTTTCGGTATTTCATGTTTCTGGAAAGAGGTGAAAAGTCAATCTATTGGTGTCTGTGATTATGCATGTAACTTATAATTGACACCTGACTATAAGATAAAGCTTACTAATTTTTTTTGTTTTAATTGATTGATTGATTAAATTATTGTTTGTTTACCGACCCCACCAACAGCTAGGTTATACGGGGCGAGAAGATCACCCTCGAGAAACGACCTCGATGTCGAAGCGGCTTTGAACTCTAACATTCGTTCATTCGAATCCTCCATCACGCATTATTATTATCATTATTTATATTATAGAGATGTTCATAAACCGAACCAATAATACACATTTCGATAGGAAAAACGAGGAAGAAGACATTTAATTAAAATAATTAGATGAGGTAATGATTTAATGTAATGCAATCAAGTAATGGTCGCTCGCTCGTTGCATAGATTACGCAGATCGGAAGTGATCGAGACTGTGGTAGTAATTAACAGAGCAAAACGATATAAGTTGTGTAGCTGATGGGTAGGTGAACTTGATGAGAAAATATACCTGATATATATAATAACTATCATTTGAAAACGATTTCTTCCCTCGATTGACTTTCAATTGTTTTTATGCATATTAAATGATATGTTTGAATTGCAGTGACGTGTTATATAACCATAACATTTATATACACTATACAGACAAAACGGTAACATAGTCGAGACTCTGAAAATCAACGACGATCAAACAAATGTGAATATGTCATAC
Source organism: Brachyptera risi (assembly GCA_964007535.1). NCBI lineage: Eukaryota > Metazoa > Arthropoda > Insecta > Plecoptera > Taeniopterygidae > Brachyptera > Brachyptera risi. The sequence goes on along the minus strand of OZ023330.1, from coordinate 5,001,046 downwards.
AAAATGAATGCATTTGTATATATACTTGGATTTCTTTTGATTTACTTATTATTCAAAAAATTGAATCAATATGGAAAAATCGAAACAAAAATTATACCAATATTATGATAAATTACGAAGAGAAAGAAGGAAACCAATTCAAGAATAATAATAAGAAGATCAAGGTGACAATAAGAAGATATAATAGGCCTAATACTGAAAATTTATTCTTCCCATCGTGTAAACATTTGATTTGTTTACTACCCCTGAAATTATTACCTCAAGATTCATTGTTAAATGAGTTATCCTAATTTAGTTATCATTTGGTGAGGTGAGATCGCTCTTGATGGTGTCTAGTCCGAGCGAACCTATCTTTCATTAACAGTCTCAGTTGGGGAACAATGATTTTGTATCAAGTTTCGATGTGATTAATATAAAAAAACTTGTATCCCATTACGATTATTATTATTGTAAGTTTCATATACGATCAGGTCAGGTTTGGTATGTTCCTTGAGATTGGAATGATTGGATGGGACTATAGGGAGATGGGGCTTGACAACAACACCTACATTTGTCAATACGTAAAACATCCCCCTGCAAATCTGGCTGCACAGTGGACTTGCCTCGTAAAACAGGCGCCTGAAAAGTGTATAACCGTAATTAAGTCGACTCGGTTGTATGCCATGGGTTTGGGTACAACCTATATTCTCTTATTCTTATTTCCTCTTATTCGACTCTTATTCTCGAGATTATGAGATCATGAGGTGAGATGAGATTATGAGATGATATTATTATGCTATGGTATATTTTCATAGCATTTTCAGTGAGATTACTAGAATTCCACCTAAATAATCTCATCTCATAATCTCGAGAATAAGGGTCCTGAACCCATCGAAAAGGGTCCTGAACCCATCGAAAAGGGTCCTGAACACATCGAGCCATGGAACTACATTCCATCGAAAAGCATCGCGAAGCTCATGTCACACGTCCAAAAAAGTCGACTTAATTCCCGGTATGCGCTTTTCAGGGCGCCCCCTCGAACAGAACTGTGACGAGCAGACCTGGCCTGTACACATCTAGTGTATACAGTCAGGTCAATAACACCGTGTTGCTTTGAAGTTGATGACGTCACGGCAAGGTGAAGACGTGAGAGAATGCTTTTACCTGGTCGGCGAGTCGGAACACGCGGTCGCCGTGCGTCGAACGTGGGTTCCGACACGAGCGAGTGGTTCTCACGGCAATGTAGAAGATGGATGTATTTCCGAGCCAAGCTTCATTCATTGGATCGCGTCGGGAATAAGATGCAGATTACAAGGAAAACGCAACACAAGCATTGCAAGATGGACGGGATTATTAGATGAGCGTAGCGAAGCTTTCCATTTCACACCCTGAACAAAAATGGGCTTCGTTTTTATTTATGTTTTTTTTTTTGTAATTATGTACGCGACATACAGGTCAGAGAAATGAATCAATCAACTTGAAACTTTTTCTGAACGTTGGTGTCATACCAGAATAGGTTGGGATTGTTATTCAGAGGAATCGGTCTGAAGTTTTTTCCGGAAAATAATCGGAAAGTTTGGAAAATCCTCATAAGAATAACCCGGAGGAAAAATACTTGAGAAACAAGAATTTTTCAGAAGCTCTCAAATTCTCACAGAATATGAAAAATACTATTATACACCTTTTCAGAGATTTTTACAACAATCGAATGATAAATAATGAAGAAAACGCAATAAACGTGTACATTTTATTGAATATTTGAATCAATTGGTTTTGCAAAGTGTTAATCCGACAGGTTGCAGGTTACTATAAATATCAACAAGTTGCAGGTGAGGTTTTTGAACGTTTGAAGTAAGTCAAGGTTTGTAGATGTAAATTGAGCTGACAAGTTATTTTTCATTCTAGATTGCTATACTTCTAAGCTCATCTCACAACGCGCATCCCGCGTTTTCCTAGTATATGAAATTGTAATAGAAACCTAACCTATATACGGTACACACCTTGATTACCATCTTAACCGATTACAATTAATTTATTTACATTTTATTCGTATTGGGTTCAACTACGCACTGTATTGATGAGCAAGATCTATTGGCATCGGTGAATGATGAATGAGATGATGTGATGATGTGATGACGAGATGGAAGGTTATTTCATATCAGTGTTTCTGGATAGTGAGCTGTTAAGGGAGGACAGAGGGAAGCTACGATGCACCTCTTGTCAGGATGGTCGACCATGCGGGAATCACACCCCGGACTACTTGAATGATGAATGAGATGATGTGATGATGTGATGACGAGATGGAAGGTTATTTCATATCAGTGTTTCTGGATAGTGAGCTGTTAAGGGAGGACAGAGGGAAGCTACGATGCACCTCTTGTCAGGATGGTCGACCATGCAGGAATCACACCCCGGACTGCTTGAATGATGGGTTTGATCCTCTAATCCACCAGTATCAGTTTTAATGAAACAATTTTATCAAACACGTCCGTCATTGTTTTTTATACAACAACTCAAAATGTTGATATTTTGGGGTGAAAATATTTTTCACTCTTTTTTGGTTATACGGTTTTCTCAACGTGTGTGTTCAATGAATTGTTCATCCCCAGTGACAATTATGCAATATACAAGTTGATTAGTTCTTGTACTTATATGAGTCTATACCATCTTGAATGAATGAATGAGTGAATGAATGAATACTGTGGTGTTACGGGGTGTTAAAAATATGTTTTTATACGACATAATGCTTACTTCATTCTGTAATGATTCAACAAGTTAAAAGAACAGTCAAAAGTGTGTTATACCATACAAATGACACTGGGTGAACAAACTATTTCCATCTATTATACTAGCATTACATCTATTTTAGCACTAAAGGTCGGGACCGAGTGTTAAGGCTATCGTTTAAATATAGGTTTGCACAATGATATTGCTTTCTTGAAATCTCGACTCTATTATCATTCGTATAACTGAAATGACGAACGGAAAGAAAATGTTTTTATAGTATATTTAACGATATTAAATTTTCGACAATCTGAAAAAAAATACGTTCGTAACAACTAACAATTGACCATTGAAGATGGGCGTGACATATACGAAGCAGGGGAAATTTAAGATACCTTGATTGGTTATTTCCCTATTTCCCCTGCTTCACTGTCCATGCACTTGATTGGTTATTATATTTTGTGACGTCACGAGGGCGGACGATCTACAATGGTCAATTATTCCTAATACTACCTTATGAGAGAAATGATTGATTGTGATATTTGATCAATTAAATACGCACGGCATATTTAATCTCATGAATTATCAGTCTTTTAATGTAGTAGTAGTAGTAGAAGTGTTTATTCCTTTAACCCTCTTTCGAGGAAATCGGTACACAATTTACATATTTTACAATATAACTTATTAATAGCATTACATTTGAGTATGGCAGTAAGCCATCATTTATAATTATCAACGAATTAGTAATAATAGTATATGAAACAAATATTACAACAAATAATGATACATTACAGGATTTCAGATTGATCGTTACGGAATTAGATAAATCAATAGATCTCGTATATGTAGACACTCTGATACATAGATATAGATAGCTGGATAATATGGATAGTCAGTTGAATTATACATTAAAAAAAAAAAAAAAATTAGAATCACCGAATATGTCAATACACAGACAAGTTAAATCAATAATTAAAAAGTATTATAAATTTACTGAAATCCAGCATCAACGAACTCTTGCACAGAATAGAAACTATTAATTGTGAGGTGCTCCTTGAGGAGTGATTTAAATTGATTTAATGGCAGAATCTTAATACTTATTGGGAGAATATTATAAAGTTTACTACCTGAAATTTGAAGACCTTTGCCGAAATGAATAGTAATCAATTATTTGAGCGATCATATATATTAAAAAAACATACTTAACGGGGATTCCAAAAGATGATCGACTGTCACACGACCAATAACATGAACGGTATGATGTTTGTATTATTTCTATGCGGAATGACGCGAATGAAGAAACACTACGTTTCTCACCACTCTTGCATATCTCAATTACCACAGAAGAGATGTTTTAACTCTGATTAATGATAAATAAAATACGTTTGTACCTTTTTTTCGAAGATCATAATGAGTTAAATAGGTGGAAGTAGGAACAAGATATAATCGGCCAGTTTCGTGAAGGAGGCTAGCCATGCACATAGCTCTCATCACACCATGCTATAAGGAGGATATTACGAAAAAAAAGCTCGAGGCTCTCCTTTATAATTAGCAATTTCAAGAATTCTCAAAAAGATCAAATGAATCTACACACACGAATGAGAAGTCAAATTCGTTATATTCGATTAAAGTTGTATATAGCAACCGCCGGCTATGGCAAAAAAAAATTACATGAATATCAGTTCAAGTGATAGTTTCTTTTTAGTTACTGTTCAGTTTTTTTTTAGTTTCACGTTTAAAACTCCGAGATTATAAATCGTATAAATGAAGTGTTGAAATACAATAATTCTGGAGGGTATCGCAATCGAAAGATTACGTAGTATCACACCAACGAGGTATGTAATATTATTATAACACGATATTTTATCAGGAAAATTCATACAGAGTATAGTCTTTTTAACCAGCCACGGTTATTTCACTTAAACTTGAGTGGAGTTTACTAACAAGGAATGAAATATCAATCTGCCTTTGAATTGGAACCATTATCTGAAAGGAAACTGGTATGGGTGCAATAACTAGTCATTTGGGGTTACCATACAAGGGGGGGGGGGGGGGACTGGCAGATAATGGCCCGGGCATGGATTAAAAACAGGTGACCGTAAAAAAATGTTTTTCTGTGAAATTTGCACAGCTGAGCAAAACAATAACATTTTTAAGAAATCCATAGACGTGATTTGAGAAGGTGCATTGAATCAATTCGTTAAGCTCCAACTAGCTATTTATCTTTTTGGGGGGCCCAAACCTATACTAAACAAGATGGGGCCCACCTTGCCACCCGGGCTAGTCCGCCACTGGTAACATATGTCATTAATAATAACTATACATAATTTCATAATGGTAACACACTTTTCCAAAAGGAACTGCTGAGTGGCCAAAATTGGTTCTCGTTTGGGGGGTTGGGGGGGGGGGGGGGGTTGCGCCCGGAGAGCATGTATACTGGAATACAGTCGACTCGGTTGGGTGTCCAAACTTACCTGACCCCTAACCACATTTACAACCACCCATGCATAAGTATATCTTCAAGCCCATGTCACACGACCGAGTCGACTTTATTCCGGTATACGCTCTTCACTGAGACCCCGTTTGGACGCCACCAGACACGTTATATTTTCAAATAACGATATTCTTTACAATGAGCATTGAGAAGCACGACAAATAAGGAAATAAATATCTATCAATATCTATATCGGGCAGTGAATCATAACGTTCAGTTGATGAGCTTGATGACCATGGTGACCACCAGAAAACAACAAATAGCAGACCGTCAGTGTCGGTATCAACTAAACTGAACTTTGAATTAGATACCAGAATGAATAAACGGCGCGCGCATTATAGGTAGAGCTCGTGACAGACAAGTATCGTCAGGTGTTTTTCAGTATAACTTCTATAGTACGTAGTATAGTGAGAAGTACCTAGCCATGGGTGGTTTATTAATTTTACGATAAGGTGGAAAGTTGATAACCTAGTTTCGAAAACACAGATAACAATACAGCATGCAATGCGAGTAATCGTTTCAGATAGGTAGACCTATAATTATTGAATTGTCTTCAAATGATTGATTATTTTTATAGTAACAGTAATGGCGATTGAAGATAAAGCGGAAGGCTTTGCGAGCCTATGATGGTTACACATTTCTGCGGGAATCTGAATTATTATGGTGTTCTATTGAATTGAAAAATTAAATCAATTTTTTTTATATATTGGGTTTTAACGACGCACTGTAATTGAGGTTCAATTCATATTCTAAGAAGAGGTTCAATTAATATTCTGAGAAATCATCTTTACAATGTTTAATTCTTTTGTGATAATCAATTTTCTTTTTTTTCAATTTTTTTATTTCCTCTAAGAACCTCAAATATTTTTACTTTCATTAATTTTCTCCAGTTATATTCTCAATTTTTATTATTAGTTCAATTTTTTAAGCACAATGTTATTATTACTTATTACAATTTTCAATTTTTCACTTTTTTCAATTATTTAACTATATTTCATTTCTATATATATATTGATATCAAAATTGTATTTTATACTGATTCTTATCCTGTAAACTTTTTATAAGCCAGGGGCCAATGAAGGTTGTTTATATATACTAAGATCTATTGGCGTAAAATCAAGTTGAACGTCGTGAACTCTTCATTTCCAACTGACCATTAACACAGAGAAAGATAGTAAAATTAATACAAAATTAGCGTATTCTGATTTTGTTCATTAGAGATGACGATCGGTCTCGGCAGTCCTATACAGATCTATCACTTTTCAAGTTTCAGTTTCAATTTTTCAAGTAGTAATTTCATCCGAGGCCTATATAAAATGCAAATATGAGGATATACATATCTTGGCGTAAACTGTTTACTCTTGAAAAAGTGAAAAAAGAAAACAAATGAGCAATCGGAAAGGAAAATCCTTTTCAAATTTGAATCTTCAAGCGATGCTCTTATCTCGCATAGAAACAAATTGATTCTGGAATATTCAGCGTCGACAATAAAATGTTGCAAACAATTTTTTCGTATCTCTTTATATAAAACGTGGGCGTGTTACCATTCTTTAATCTACAATGTTATGCAGGACACGAAAGTGCAGTTATAGAATGCGAATAGGAAATTGGTAATGGGTACAGGATGCACGGTGACTCAAATGCTGGGAGAGAATGGCAAAAAACACTGCACTCTCTTTGTGCGCTTGCGCTGTTTGGAGTCGCCTAAATGTTGACGCTTTCAACTTACCTGGCATTATTATCACCATGATTATCATCATTTTTTGTGAAGAAATTTTCACCTTACTCGTGAAGCTATTCAAACTATTCAACATAAGTATATGTAATTCCGGGTTTGATTATTATTATTATTTTTTTTTATTTTTTTAATAACATCGAAACTTGATACAAAATCATTGTTCCCCAATTAGGGCTATGGATGAAAGATAGGATCGTTTTTTTAATTTTTTTTTTATTATGAAAAAAAAAACGTTTACAATCAATCATGTTTGAAGGGCTCAAGATATAACTTAATATCTTTTTGATGTCCATAGGGAGTGCATGGGAGTCCATTTAGGGAAATATAATTTTTTTTTGTGACAACTCTCAAACGGTATAGGCCTAGGAGATGAAATTAGAATAATAATAAAAAAAAAAATATTGAAAATAATCAATTATTCAAATAATTATTTAAATTATAGTACGGAGGAAACTCAGATATTTTCAATATCCTTCATAAAAAGTATAAGTAATGAGTATCATGTAATGCAATAGTGTAATGACTATGTAACTCATATCGCATAATTGTGGAACCACTTATCTCACATAATTCATTTTTCATATATATATATATATATATATATATATATATATATATATATATATATATATATATATATATACATATATATTTACATATATACATATACCAACCACAAATTCAACTTTTCACTTTTCTCTTGTAGGCCTGCACCTGTGACCTTTAATCGCCATGAAACGACATTAAATTCTTAGCAGGTCTACATGAAACTTGCAACTACTGACGAGAAAAATAAGTTGTTGAAAAGTGTGAATAATATCGAGTGACGTTAAGTACAGTTATACACTTGTTGTGGTCGGATTTAAGAGTTCAACACCCTCAAAGCTCAGAACATTCATCACTGGTTCCCAAGAAAGCTAAAATGTATAGTATATCAAACAAAACAACGATACTTGTGATCGCGTAAAATAACTAGACTTTAAGAAATAATCATCATTCAATTTCTCAATCTTCATATTGATAATGGAAGAAAAATATATCCGATCGAAGTTAGATATAGACCCTATATAGTATTTCACTTTGTGAATTTTACAACATCTTGTTAAGGGGTTCCCAGTCTCCATGTACTATGTAGGGCAAAAAGTGCTCGCTAGGGTGATTTCACAGTTATGCATGTGATCATACAACTTGAACAGTGCAAAAAGATACAAAAAACAAACAAATACATCATCTGAATACATCAATGTCGGTCAATAATGCTGATGACTTATATATTTCATAAAAACAAGGGTGGAAAGATCCCTTGTATGTAACAGTAACACTCGATATTTTTCCCGTGGATTTTTACCTCACTGCTTGACAGTACAGTACATACAGAGTAACATGTAATGAACCTATTGTGTTTGTTATGGATCGACAGTATTTGAGATCATACTGCTCTGAACGGTATGAAGCCGTTACATTGAAAAATGTACAGACGGAAAGCCATCACGATCGTCTATATGTCACGTTGACAGTGGAAATGGTACAATGTGGATGGGTGCCTCTTAATTGTACTCGATTATCTGTGATTGTATTCGTTATACTACCTTTTCAACCAGTCGTGCTCAGTACGAATCCCGCTTCAAAACGTCACGACGAAATTTGTTGGAGTCGTTACATTACACAAATCGTCATCAGAACGTAAGGTGAGATCTATTGCCGTGGGTGCGAACAGGAAAGAAGATACAAAAACTTACACGGTTATATTTGTTGATCAAATATTTGAAGAGCGTACATCAATTCACAGAAGAATAGAATAGAATACTGGGGTTTGACGGCGCGTCAACGAAAGAATTGATGAAGTATTCTGAAATAATTTTCCTTTTTGTTTATTTATTCTCAGTTTAACAACATTAATGATGAATGAGATGGTGGGAAAGTCATAGGATATTGGGAAGGAATTCGGGGAGGAATAAATGAGAACAATTTTCCTTGTTTCTTATCAGTCGTAGGATTACTTTTATCAGTGCATATAAAGTACTTTAGTATTGTCAAATTGCAAAAGGTTGTTCGAATCAAAGTTACGCCCAGTCATACATTCACGAGTCATACAAGTTTGCACTTGGAAAAAATCGAACTTTTGTAATTTGTTCATACGCAACATGTTTTCCACAAATATATTATTTTATAGCCCTAATAACCTTCAATTTTTAGTTTGATACTATAGGAAATTGCTTGTTGGAAACCTGTCTTTTATTTTTTTTTTAATAATATCGAAACTTGATACAGAATCATTGTTCCCCAATTAAGGCTATGATAGGAAAGATAGGATCGTTTGGTCGGGGCACCACAAGGGCGATCTTACCACCCCATTTTGATAATTTAAAACTAATGATCTTCAACACCAGAAAATGAAAATGTTTGAAAATGTTTGATACATATATTTCGAAGTTGAAAAAAAATGTCTGCAATTGTTCATCTTCGACAATGGAAGACTATAGGCCTACAGTAACATGAGAGGAAATAATTTCAAATTTATAGCTCACATAATACCTCATATTTATTTCAATATAATAATATACTTGATAATTGATAGGCCTACTTTCAGTGTGTTTTTTTACTATTCATACCGATACATTAATTGTAAAAGTATTCTGAATGAGAAATATATGAGATGAAATAGACAGTTCATATTCATAAGGAAAGGAAAATAAATGAAATGAAAATAAAATAGTGAAATGATCAAAATTGAAATTGAATAAAAATAATCAAGTCAAATAATCAGTTAATGGATGCCATAATTTTCCTCAGTATGACAAATCGTTCAAAGAGTGCATGGTTGATATGAAATTATCAGTAGGCCTATAAAATATGACGACTACTGGAAGAGCGAAGCGAAGACCAAATTTTACCGTACTCGAAAAAACTGTTTTGTACTGCGCTCAACGCAGGTCCGACGAGATTCTTGTTCATGAAACCTGGAGGTGCACGTATGTGATCATCCAACTTGACACTGTAACGTGGTTCCAAGGCATAATCGGCTTAGACCACTTATGAGGATAATTTCGACATTTTGAAAAAAAAAACGTGACAAATAGGAAAATATGGGAATTTTTTTTTCGAATGGATTAAAATTTGTACGAAATTGAATTATATGGATTGATGAGTCATATACATAATCCCCAACCCAACTTACACGAACAGGACAAAAATGTAAATTTTAAAAATAAAATTATTATCTATTATTCTCACATGAATTATTAATGAAAGCTATTTAGGAACCTATACATTAGGATATCAACAAGTAAAACCGATTGGATCATGAAACGACGGAAATAATCAATAATTAGCGGTGAATCAGGAAGGTAATGAGTTGAATAGATTCAAAATCAAGGTGTGTGTATATATTTAGGTCCATATAGCTTACCATAAAATTCCGTATGAAATCTCGCTCGCTCATCTTACAACGCATATGCTGAGTCTTCCTTGGTGCGATAGGAAGATTAAAAATATGTTGTTATAATGAGAAGGCCTGATTACCATGACCACCATGACCTGCTTAACATTTCTTCTTTCCGCATCAACATAACAAAACAAAATCTCGTCTTACAATAACTACGTACAACTATATTTAGACGTATGTAGTCAAGGTTGGAATGTTTGGCGAAGCAAGAGTATATAATTAGGATATCATATCGGCTATGATATCGTATGATAACAGCAATTCAATGATATAATCACCTATTGATTTAATTAGTACATCATCTCCTAGATCAAATGAACGTATACAAAAGTTGAATAATTTCTTTTGACATCGTTTGAAATATGGTATCGACCGTACGAGGGGTTAACTCCTGTAATCCGCTGTACACTTGCCATGAAATCCTTGAAATCTCTTAAAATCCCCTTGAAATCCCTGCAACTACTTGAGATCCCTGAGAACCCTTGAGATCCCTGAAATCTCTTGAAATCCCTAAAATCCCTGAAATTTCTTGGAATCCCTGAAATCCCCTGAAATTTCTGAAATCAGGTGTACACCAAATTCGCAGTTCTTAACCCCTCGATATGGCATCACGTCAAACTTTTTTTATTTTTTTCATTTACATATCAAAAAAATACTATGGCGTCGATATGCAACACGATTTATATTTTCATTTCCCTAATCATATAAAAGTAACTTTCTCTTCTACGTTTCTACCCTCTAGGATACATCCTATATAAAGGAGACTTGATCAGAAAAACATGTTATATAAATTTGCTTATACATGCCTATATAGACTGAATGAAAAATTGAATATTTACATTGGATTACTGAATTAACTGTAATTGGTGTCACAATTACATTATATTACATCGTATTGTGTAACTAATGATACATCCATACAAATGCATATAATTTCCTACAAATACCTTTTGAAACAACTGAAATTGGTTGTAACATGTACTTGTTTTGAGCTTTGTCACAAGCATTTTTATAGTTTAAATAGAATTCGAATACGTCGCGTAGTTATCAAATCCAGGGGCGTTATATAAAAGAAGATTAAAAACCAAACGACCTTCGCTTTTCGTTGAACTCCACAGGCAAATCGAGAATCTTCAAGAACGAACAACTCAAATTTCCAGCCCTGTTCGTCACGCAGGATTCCACAGGATCGAGTTGGAAACAAGTTTCTATCAAGGAGAACCCACCTACAGAGCAACATTTTCAGTGTCAACATAACATATACACGATCGCAGTGACTTTCCGAATTAACATATTGTAATGAAACTGCTTCACACTGAGCAAAGAAGTATCTCCTAAAATAGGTGCGGTCGATCCATAGTAAACGTTGACCATATGTTTTTTTATTATTGGTTGTACATACACTGATACAGAAAGAAAAATACAATTACAGCAAAAAACATCCACAAAGCCCTTAAAAAAAGGCTCAACTGTAGGTTAAAATAGTGAATTATAAGTACAATTCAAATTCGGACGTATTTCTCAAACATGAAAAGTAATAAGGTAGTTGAAGTAAAAAGAAAGAAGAAAAACATTGAGTGATTTGTTACATTCTATTTACGAAGTGTAAGGTTTCTTTGATTACTATATTTGTATTATTATGTACGGGACGTGAAGTGAAAATCGGTGGCAGAAATATTGAGTGTATATAAAAGTCCGCATCTTAGCTGAGAATGTTTCTCTTCGAAACCCAAGTTTGATGTGCGTTCAAAAGTTTGGTTGTGGGTTGAAAAGTGAAAAGGGGATAATAATGAAAGAGTTCCAGTAACCACCGCTAGATGGAGAAGTTTTTCATTTTAAAATTTGGACAAAATATAGTAACATTACACATTTTGTCTAAGAAAATTGGAAAAACTGTAAAATGACAGGCGAATCAGAATTTCAGATATTTATAAGCAAAGTTGAACTTGAAGATGTGCGTTTGTAATTTATTTCTACGATCATTCGGTAACCGGAAATCAAGCAATGAAAACCATCAAATTGGGCACATTTTGATTTAATTATTGCTCCATCATAAAATCATTCTTCAATTTTCGATCAAGCTCACTAATTGTGAGGGTATTACTTATGCATTACATTTTACCGCAAGTCGTCGTAATGTTTGTAGTTCTTGAGATATATGTGGCGAAAAACCACCTTGTAAATCTGTCTCTTGAGATGGAGGCTCTAAATATTATTACATGTAAGTGATCTTTCCACAATTTTTATAGTAACATCTGACTCATTATCATTTTCGACAAATATTGTCTGCATCAGATAAGGTATTTGTTAATTTTGGTATAGAATAATTTATTGCATTTTTTTCTGACCAAATACATGATATAAGACAGTCGGTACAACAAATGTCACAGAACGCTGGTACAACAATTAAATTAATAACAGAATATCGTATCTGGTATTGTTCAAGCTTTATAATCGTTATGGCGGGAACTTTTTTCCCTAAGGGAGAGTGACGCCTCAAGTTCCACGACCGGTTCGAGCGAGCCACGCAACTACAAGCCAAAGCAATTTCCCACAGAGGACCACAAGGCATCAAGCAACTTATCAAATCAAGCTCCAAGCAAGATCAACAGATAACAAGAGGACTTGGGCAGTGTTCTTGTCCCCGATTGGTTGGTTGGACCAGAAACAAGGTAATCCAAGAGCTAATGCCAGTTATATGTAGCAGTAGGATTTATCGAATGTGGTTCCTAAAATACTGGAACTGAGAATACTGAATTTAATTTATTGTTGATGAATTGATTAATAATCAAGGAAATTCAATACAAAAGTATATTCATGTATATATATATATATATATATATATATATATATATATATATATATATATATATATATTTAATTATATATATACGGAATTTTATATATATATATATATATATATATATATATAAATAAATATATGAATATATAAATATAAATATATTTAAATATATATATATATATATATATATATATATATATATATATATACACATATATATATGTATATATATATATATATATATATATATATATATATATATATATATATATATATATATACATATATATATATATATATTCAATTATATATATGAAATTAAATATATATATATATATATATATATATATATATATATATATATATATA
>OZ023330.1:4979994-4982494 GCA_964007535.1 Brachyptera risi | reverse complement strand
TACGATTGCGGTCACATCGAGAAGGCGATTAAAATGCACCATGGAGAAGATATACTGATAGTAAATTTATACGCATTAAAATTACCAGACAATGTACACGATAATCCAATAATACCAATTTCACGGATAGTCCGTGAGGAAAAGTAGCCAATGTGCGTATAGGGTATATTCTCAACTGACGTCACCCATTGTTGAAAGAGAGAGACAACAATGTGCACCAGTTGGAATTGACCAATCAGAATGTTTGGTAGTCCACCAGTTCGCTGTATTGCTATAGTAACGATTGTTTGTCGTTTGTTACGTGCTAACACCCTATAGGGTATTCTCAACTGACGTCACCCATTGTTGAAAGAGAGAGACAACAATGTGCACCAGTTGGAATTGACCAATCAGAATGTTTGGTAGTCCACCAGTTCGCTGTATTGCTATGGTAACGATTGTTTGTCGTTTGTTACGTGCGAACACCTCATAAGATCCAATTTCGAAAAAAAAAAAAATCTCTGTGACCGTGAGTACATATGACTTACATTTGTTTGTGGAACCTAATGCCCCTCTTCCCACTACACATTTAGTCTAGTTCCTATCTGCGTTCAATTGTCTGGGTTTGCTCATTTCAATTCTGCCAACAATATGCCGCAAGTTCAGGGTTAAGAGAGCTATAGGAAGTCGATCATTGGAAATATCATTTTTTTATACGGTAATCACTTTTGATAGGTATGAGATATCGAAATTCTAATACGGGGGATACGCAGATATCTTCAATACCTTCATAATGGTATGAGTAAAATCTAGATCACTTATTCCGTTGAATTACCAAGCGTGTGCATCTTGTTTTTAGTTGTATACGGTTGACAATTATACGAAATGAGCTAAATAGTGATAACTTTCACCATATTGAATTGTTTTTATAAATATCCGTTTTTACCCCGTACTAGAATTTTGATACCTCATACCGTTTAAAGCTACACCAAAAATACTGATATTTTCCTAAATCGACTCCCGAGGCGTAAACAACTATAGTAAATTAGGTGTACACCTGATTTAGGATTTCAAGGGATTTCAGGGAGATTTCACGGGATTTCAAGAAGAATTCAAGGCATTACAAGAGAATTTCAAGGAATTTCATATAGATTTCAAGACAAGTGTACACCACATTTCAGCAGTTGTTAACCCCTCGTCGACTCCCATGAAAAGAAATTGAGTTTGACACATCCGTGGGTACGCGTCTATCAAAACACATATACGATTCGACACCCAGCTCACAAAACCTGGGTGGCATACAGCAAGCATGATTTCCTACCCAACTTGAGCGGTTAGTAATCATTTGAGGTGAAATGCCATCAACCAATGAAGCCGACTGACGGAAGAGTTGAACGACTCGACGTTCGAATACCTAAAACCAACTGTACTCTTCGAGCCGGGGAAACCGTGATGTTCGCTGGAGGAGATCGCCAACTCGAGACAACCTTACACGAGGCAAGATATTCACGATCTCGCACGCTAATATAGCCGCGTCGTTGTAACAGGCTACAAGTTGCAACTAATTCATTCATATTGATTATAAATCATTTTCCACAACGACTTAGTGTTGATAACTTGAAATTAATTTTTGGTCTGTTTGTCTTCTCTTGAATATCACATGTTTTTATTTATGTAGGCCTATTCAGTCTCTGCTAGGAGCTACAATGTTTATAAATATTTTTCTTTTGACAGCCCACACTCAAGAACTTGTGCTCTTACGCGGGCTTCTGTTAATTTTATTATCCTTACTTTTATTATGTATCAGCTATTAGCCTATTATATTATGCAAAATGAAATTAAATGAAATAAAAAAAAAATAATGAAAAAAATAAAAAAAAAAATAAAAAAAAAAATATATATATATATATATATATATATATATATATATATATATATATATATATATATATATATATATATGCGTGTGTGCGTGTGTTGTGTGAGTGTGTGAACGTGAAGTTTATTCGACAGTCATAGTATAATATGAAAATAATTACCATTTCAGGGTAAAACCGGTTTAGTGATGGATAACTACCATACAATTCATAGGGCCTATAATAATAGATTTCAATAAAATAATCAAAGCTATTTATCAATTATCGGTTCAACCCTGAAATAGTTATCGATTTCACAATGATATATAACGAATCATATTGATAAAACCAGAATTTCACCGTTGAATGAAAAGCAGGACTAAAAAAATCCAGACGAACGAACGCTGAACATGGTCAAGTTAGTTAAAATCCACAATTTAAATAGCTATTACAAATCCACTTCTTGATTGCAAACTAAATTGAATGAAGTTCCCAAATCCCAATGAGTGGAGGTGTAGATCATGATAGTTCATGAAGGATGGAACAAATTAGATGAAAAGTACCTTGAAACAGAATCGTTTGACAATATAAAATCAAAGAATTTATATAAGATTATAATTAATATATTAATATATTATTAATATAATATTATTATAGAAATATAT
>OZ023330.1:4974994-4977494 GCA_964007535.1 Brachyptera risi | reverse complement strand
TAAAGGAGTCCTAATATAACAAAAGGTCCGTAATGGAGATATTAATTAAAAGGAAACATATAAATATAGCGTAAGTAGAAATGAAGATAGTCAAACTAATGAAGGATATATAATATATAATTTTGATAGAGATTGAGCTTGTAATGTAGCGGCCGCTCGCACTATAAGGCACAGCATAAATACGGGTGAGTATATTTATCAAACATGAATAAGGCCAAAACAAAGATCGTGAGTCGTGAAGAGAAAATTGCCAAGACAAATAACGTGACCTGATATTGGTATACAGTGGTAAAATGAGTTACCCATGGCCTCTCAGACATTGTTAATTAAAATATCTTGCGGCGATTTTGGAATCTAAAGACCGTCTTTTAGTAGTCAAAATATACTTCATTGAAGGTATAGATATACACATTTTACATTGATACAATACACTATATAGATTCTAATTAGATGAGCGTAGCGAAGATTCCATTACACATACCGAAAAAAATGGGCTTGGTTTTTATGTTTTTTTTTCAATTTTGTACGCGGCAAACAGGTCAGGAAAAAATACCTACCGACTTGAAACTTTTTCCACATATTTCTGTCATACCAGAATAGGTTGGGATTGTTTTTCAGAAAAATCGGTCGGAAAGTTTTTCCGGAAAGTTTGAGAAATCCTCATAAGAAATGTATGGGAAAATTTCAAAAGCTTCAAAATTCTCACTGAATATGGAAAACATAATCACGGATATTTTCAGTGACTTTCAAAAAAAATCGGATGACAAATAACAAAAAAAAAACGCAATTAAATTATTTGATTGAATATTGGGAGCAAATGGTTTTGCAAAGTGTATATATGCGACAGGTTGCAGCACTATAAATATCAACAAGTTGCAGGTAAGGTTTTTGAAAGTTTGAAGTAATCCAAGGTCCGACAATGTGAATGAGCTGACGAAATATTCTTCATTCTAGATTTCCATTCTTCTAAGCTCATCTCACAACGCAAATCACGCGTTTTCCTAGTACATTTGTATCAATATGTGTCATATAGCAAGTATCGATTACCGTCCAGTTAGTCTACAATAAACTATCCAAATTCTAATACGGAAGAACTCAAGTTCTCTTTTTAATAGCTTCAGAATGATGTGTTTTTTCAGTTGTTCAGGCCTACATGTGAAAATGATGCGAGTCAAGTTGAAAAGTGTTGAACCATCTTGAAGGTATTAAAAAATAGCTGTGTTTCTCCACTAATATAATTTTGATATGATTGATTGATTTAGTCTTCATTAGCAACAGAAAAATACATTCCAACTAGTGCTAATTTAATAAAAGGACAACATATACATGAAAACAAACGATAAAATACTGTTCAAAGTTATCAACAAAAAACTAATATCCCGTTGCTAGCAATCCCAGAAATAAGAAATTCCCCTGAAGCATTTCTTGGTGACAATTATTGATTGCTTAACGATCCCACCAACAACTTTTTTTTAGGGTTACGAATGAGAGGATGAACGTTTACAAAAACGCATGCTTTACACAGGGTTCGAACCCACGTCCGACTTGGACTTTAGTTTCTAAAACATTCTTAATTACACGAGTTATGATTAGCCCCGAAACTGGTAGCTCAGTTGGTAATACGCTCGCTCCTTCTGATCCGGAAGGTGAGGGACATTGGACGTTCGATCCCGCAAAATTTTTACACGTTATTTTCGTGGTTTCCATCTGTAGCCTAGTCCAGGCTAATGCAGATATGGTTCCTACAATATAGACAGGAACGCTTCCTACCCATTACCTACGAAACCTTCCAGCTGATTGACCTTTCATCCGATGCCAACAGATTTCAGTTGTCATGACAGTGCGTCGTTAAACTTGGCGGATTTAGAGACACCAGCCAGCACCGCGGTGCTAGAGGGTATAAGAAACAGTCGATCGTAACAGCGAATTATAGTACCACGTTTGGACGGTTCACGAAGCCCTGTATGCACATGTACGATCCAGCCAGTGAACCTGCTGGAGACACGGCAGCATGACGATCGGCTGTCCCGGCCCGAACAACTCAATCGTCGAACTGGCGTCTCGGAACAGTCCTATAGCGGGTACACCACCTGTAACTCTATAGTTGCTTCCGAGAAGGAAACCTAACGAGCGGAACTAAAGAAGAAAAATAACCGCTGATTAAGAACGATGAGCGAAGCGAAGACTCAATTTTATCTTACTTGAAAAAATGTATATTTTTGATCATGTTGGCGCTTCATAGTTGATTTTTCATGAAACCGGACATGATTTATCTACTTGAGATAACAAAACATTCCGCATCATTTCCCATAAAAATAACCGGAAGAAGAAAAAATGGGGAAAAAGATGTTCTTCAAATAGATACGAATAATCACGTAACTACAATGTGAGTATATAATAATAAAATTTGGATAATTTTAATAAGTGATGACAATAATTGATAAATATAGAAGTTTATTAACCTAAGCAAACATCAAACATAGGCCTACTGATGTATTAT
>OZ023330.1:4882494-4969994 GCA_964007535.1 Brachyptera risi | reverse complement strand
CTTTAATCTTCCTATTAAATATATATCATTATTATATATATACATATATATATATATATATATATATATATATATATATATATATATATATATATATATATATATATATATATATATTCATATATATATATATATATATATATATATATATATATATATATATATATATATATATATATATATATATATAAGTTATTATCACAGTGAAAAAGCCTGTACGACCTTGTGTATAGAGAAGATGATAACAAAATAATATAAACCGCATAACCCTGTCTAGATTGCTAATGATATATCCCATGCGGGTTCACTGCATATTAAATTTGAATGAGAAACCATTTTGATTTTCAAACAATTCTGATGGGCAAGCCACTACATAGCACATATAGCTCTTCTCGAGGCTATAGTAAATTTGATGTTCACCCGATTCCAGGGGATTTAAAGGCATTTCGAAAAAATTCCAAAGGATTTCAGAAAAATTTCATGACAAGTGTACACCAGTTTTCATGAGTTGTTAACGTTTCGGCTCTTTTGAACAATCGTATCGAAATGTTATGTCGATTGTTGGATTTATCAGCGTTCAGAGTGGATACTATATAGGCTATATTCATAGCTATCGGTGCAGGGTACCCGTTTATTAGACGAGCTTTAGCGAGGATTCAATTTGACATACTGAAAAAAATTGGTGTTCGTTTTTATGTTTTTTTTTTTTTTTTTTATGTTTTTTTGTCGGTTCTCCACAGGTCAAACGGCTACAGCTATCAACTTCAAACTTTTTTTCGTCATGGTTCCTCATCTAACTTAGATCTGTATAGTTTTGTGGCATTATCGGGTGGTAACTTTTTTTTATGAATTTTAGAAATTTCAAAAATCCCCATTAGAATAACCCGGAGGAAAATACTTGGAAAATCAAAATTTTTCAAGACCTCTCAAATTTTCGCCGAATATAAAGGAAACTATTAAGCACATTTTGAGAGATTTTTCGCATCAATCGGATGAGAAATAACGAAGAAAACGCATTTATAAAGCATTTTCCCATCAATTTAGGCTATTACGGGAACCAATTAAATCTATAGCAACAAGTGTCACCAATTAATTCAAAACGATTGAAATGAATGAAGAGGAAGGCCGTGACACAACTGATTCACGTAAGGTTTTTGAACGTTTGGAGTGATCCAAGGTCTGTAGATGTAGATTGGGTTGACAAATTATTTTTCATTCTAGATTTCTATACCCCTAAGCTCGTCTAACAACGCGCATCCCGCGTTTTCCTAGTAGTTCAAATTAGCCATCCGTAGCTAGGAATCGACACAATTTAAAAACGATATCGAAGTCATGTTTATCGTGTACTGATACAGTCTTCCAAGTCCTATCAGCATGTAAGATAGAGTGTATTGTTGCTTAGTGTTGTTGGATATCGCGGTTTGAGCTATTTGAGGAAACGAATGATAACCGCGACGTTCAATATGGTTTATTCGCAAAAAAAATAGTACCTATATCAGCCGTTCCGAAATAATATAGGATCGATTGAACGAGGGGTTATAACAACTCTTAAAATCTGGTGTACACTTGTCACGTAATCTTCCTGAAATCTTCTTGAAATCTCCCTGAAATCCGTTGAAGTCTGAAATCGGGTGTACACCAAATTGACAAGTTGTTTACCCCTCGCGTTTGAAAACCTTGCTATACAACGGGAGGAGAAGGGGAGGGTTAATTCATGGTTTTTAATAGCATGTAGAAATTAATTTTTGAATTCCAACAAATTAAGGTCTGCTAACCAATGAACTTGTAATTAGTTTGAAACATATTTTGTGTTTAATCTGTATCATTTGACAAAGCTACTAACAAAATATGTGATTTGCACATAATATTTTTCAGTACCCAAGAGAGGCTGGCCGCAAAGAAAGGTGCCTAAAAAAGCACTGCCTATATATCGGCATGAGCCCATGTCCGAATGCACCGCTACATCGACGTCCACGAAGAACGCGTGATGATGTACGGGATTCGAAACCATACAAGTCAAGTTTCAAATGACCGAGTACATGATAAAAACGAAGCTGAAATGAAATAAACGATAACCGATCAAACAAAACTCAACATGTAGGGCCTATACAGCATAGCCTGTAGCTACCATATAACTGCGTCTTCAACAAAATGACTTGAAAACGTTGTCAATGCGAGGTATATTCACTCACTTTTAACCAACAGTGAGGAATTCAGGTCGAATCCGTTATTATCAGAAAACAAAATAGGTATACCGATGTTTTGATCTAGATATTGTATTATAATATTAACTATATCTAGATATATTTGAGATTAATTATCAATCTATGATATAGGCCTGAACGATTTATTAATTTTTAATTATACGCATCTTTGTTCAACATTATAAGGTTGAATCGTATATAAGCCTATATCATATATTGATAATTAATCTCAAACGTTCACATTATTAGTGTATTTAGAAAACAAATCGATAGATATATCGTACAAGTATTTAAAAGAATTATAAAAAAGAACTATAATACAATATTTTCGTTGCGCAATTGACGATTCGCAGTCTCCGCCCCCATGACGTCACAAATCATATCGTCCTATCAACAGGGCTGTTAGAACTGTAGTCAAATTCAAATATCCAATCGCAGTATCTTCAAATGATCACAAATAATATAGATTCAACTGGCGGACTGGTGAAGCCACGCCTATTTCGAGTCGTCAATTATTTGCACTTAAATAATATAACGAATAAGCTGCAGCATTGTACTTCCTACAACTTACATAAATCATTGTTGCAAGACTTCAAGAAGACAGTGCTATTTTAATCAATCAAGATGGCACTTTTGATTGTTTGCTCAACATACCAATCAAGTTTCTATCTCACGTGACTGTAGTATGGATGGTACACCATTACACACTGTTGCCAATCTATTGATGTATTTTCATTCAATTCCGTAACAAGCCTGCAAAAAACCTACTTCTATAGCGACAAAAATGATATTAATTGCCATATTCCATATTATACCGGTATAGTATGTATAAGACTACATTGTATTATGCACTTCCTCCTAGCCTATTGCCGTTTCCTGCAAGACAGGTGTGCGGATGCTCTTTTGAAGTAAAACATAACTACAGGTATGCCTTATTAATAATTTGATTGAACACAATTTTTCTAACCTTGCTCTTGATCTTGTGTGATGAAGGTTGTATGAAGAATGGACATAGATGTAGACACAAGGTCATTATGCAACCTTCCTCTGACGTTTAAGGATATTTCTCTCATTTGAATACTAGGAATCTGAGATGATATACACTATCGTACACAGTCTAAAGTGTCGGCGATTTGCTACTTGTGGACGGGAAGATGCGTCTTGAGTAGTGATGGAACGTTGAAAATTTTCAATTGAAAATCTTCAGAAAATTTTCAATTCATTGAAAATGTTCAATGCAAATTTATTGAAATTTTCAATGAAAATTTTCAATGAATATTTTTTTCATGTTTTCTCTTTCACTTTTCAAATGAGGCTTTTTTGGTTTCATACTCATTTCCTGTTTGATGTTTCCTGGTACTAAGTTCTTTGTTCTTAGACTCTTTGACTTTGTCTGTATAGAGCTGTACCTACATAACCTCACTTGTTGTCACATGTTATAGTTTTATAATTTTGTATCTAAATGCAAAGTGCAAATGCATGTGGTGCTTCAGAAAATCATTGAAAAGAGTGAATTCAAACGCCAACTTCTTCTGTAACAATGAACTAACAAAAAAAAATCAATTTTTTTTTTTAAATTTTCAAGGTTTTGAACATTTTTATGAAAATTTTCAACGAAAACAATTTTCATGAGAATTTACATCACTAGTCTTGAGCGATCGTGGTGTTAGAGCAAAGATGCTACCGGTAAGCACCTGAGAGAGACGGTCGATCTATATTCGTTTACGAAAGTGAAGACTCAATTGACGACTCGCAGTCTCCGCCCCCATGACGTCAGAAATCATACCGTCCAATCAACAGGGCTGTTAGAACTGTAGTCAAATTCAAATAACCAGTCAGGGTATCTTCAAATGACTACAAATGATATGATCCAACTGGCTGACTGGTAAAACCACGCCTATTTCGGAGTCGTCAATTTGACAAACTAGAAAAATGTATACGGTATCTGAATGTGTTTTAATTTTGGTGTGCTACGCGTGTTCTAGAGAAAGCTTGCCAACTTCAAATTTTACTCCAATATTAATATCAATACCATGGAAAATAAATGGTAATGTTTCCGGAAGTGCACATAACCGGAAAATGAAAAACAGTAGAATAAAATGGAGAAAATATCGAAAAGGGATGTATATATATTCTCGTCAAGACCCGCAGTTCAATAGCTCTAATGATTGGGGAAGAAAATATATTTAATTTTTTTTTTAATTTTGATTTCAGGTTTCGTCGGTGATAGTCTATCAGGCCACGGCCGAGCCCTTCCTACCTCTAACGATAAGTTCACATTGAACCTGGTGAATCCCAAGAGATCTAAACAAACATATCAAATTCAATATCTTCTTACAGACTATCATTTATCAGTGTTTACTTCAAACAAGTTTTCTAGCTAATTGATGTGAATAGAGACCTTCTTCCAATACTAATAAACTGTGAATTCAACCAGTTCTTTATGTTGAAAGTTTCACTTATGCTTATTATCTTTCAAACCCGAACTAAACAAATTGGAACTGATGAACCTATAATTTTTTCAGCCATCATCTCTCATTAATATATTGCAGTTTGTAGAGGTCAGAGTTAAGTTAATTCTTTTGTTCAATTCTTTGAATATTTTTTGCTTTGAAAAACCAATCCATGAATATAGGCATACATGCATTTCTTGAAGTTGTGACGCTAGTACGCATGCGTTTTTGCAGGTACAACAACTTGAAAAAACAAAACTAACTCAATGTTAATCTAGCATAACAAACCCGATGGACTGAACCTAACTAGGCCAACAGCTGGATTTCCATGCACGCGATTCTCATATCGCGCGATACCATGTCGCGCGTCATGGCGGCGCGCTCGAATGTTGAACAAACCTCAACTTTCGTGAAGCGATTCGCGACTTGTCCCTGATTGGTCAGTGGTCTGCCACCTCGCGACTTTGAGCCGCCACGACGCGCGACATGGCGGCGCGCGATATGAGAATCGCGTGCATGGAAATCCCGCTTAACCCAAAAGTCTAAAACCCCACACGAAAAATCAGGTGTAGTTGTGTACATGCGTAGTATTTCAGTTGTTATATTTACCCAGGATCCACGAATATTCGTATCTATAACACTTCTATTAATTTATCAGAATTGTGTCGATCACACTATATAATCATCTGATAGCTGAATCAGCTATTGTTTACACTATATGTATTTCATACCAGTATGTTGGTATATCACCAGACCCATGAAACTGTCAACATGGAGTAGGCTTAGGGCCGATTACTACTATCCAAGAAACGCGCGAACCATCCGCGCGACAGTGGTGTGGGATCGAGGGGACGGTCGATCGGAACCTTCTATTTCTCTTATAAAAACTAAATACTTATCTCCCCCCCCCCAAATAACCCATACCCGCATAATTGCTGGTGTGATCGTTTAGAGAAATTCACACAATATGTACAATTTAACCTAAAAGTCATATGGCAAGCAGGTATACATTACTTTCTCTTAAAACTGGCCTACATCTATTTTTTAAAACACATTACCCCATATTATTCCGCTAATCACGAGGGGTTAACAACTAGTAAAATTGGTCATTGGTGTACCGGTACACTCGATTTCAGATTTCAAGGGATTCAGGGAGATTCCACGGGATTTCAACAAGATTCCAAGGGATTTCAGGAAGATTTCATGCCAAGTTTGGCCCATACACCAAATTTCAGGAGTTGACATATCAAGATCAAGTTTATGAAATTACATAAACTAAAACAGTGTATAGTAACAAACCAATTCAATGATTTCAATTCACAACCAAACAGGATATTTCAAGCCACCCTCGGTAGCTCGGTCAGCTGAGGCACCGCTTCAGAAACTGAAGTCACCGTTGGGCGTGGGTTCAAGTCCCGCAAAAGGCCTGGGGTTTTTGTGAACGTCCTCTTCATAATAGCCTGCTCATTCGTACCCAAACCATTCGTAAAACTTAAAACTCAACTGTTGGTTGAGTCGTTAAGCATTTAAGCATATTTCAAAATAATAAAAAAACAAAATTCGAATTCTACTTTTTTCATGAATACATGCAGGCTCTCACGAAAACCTGTATTACAATCAGTGATCGATGTGTATCTATTTAAAACTTGACTTATCCCGAATCAGAGCCTAAAATACTTTCAACTCCCATGTTCTCCGGTTCCGACGGCTCTCATTGGTCGATCGTCTCAGGTGTTAGTGACCCGCGCACACATACATGTGAAATCTCGCATGCTGGTTCGATCTTCTCATACAAGCGTCAGGCGACAAGGCCCTAATCAAACATACCGA
The DNA here is from genome assembly GCA_964007535.1 of Brachyptera risi. NCBI lineage: Eukaryota > Metazoa > Arthropoda > Insecta > Plecoptera > Taeniopterygidae > Brachyptera > Brachyptera risi. Next base: position 4,963,507 of record OZ023330.1, on the reverse strand, counting down.
GCGAGTGAGTGAGTGAGTGAGTGAGTGAGAGAGAGAGAGAGAGAGAGAGTGAGTGAGTGAGTGAGAGAGAGAGAGAGAAGAATTTACTAGATATCACAGTCTTCTACGTGAAACCGGTATTGGTAATTATCAAGAGTTGTGAGTTGACTTGGTCCAAGGACGGTGAGCCTACACCATGTGATCACCATGCAAGCTGGCTGTATACTTGCCCGGCCGATAACTTGTGCCCGTTGACTCCTCTGAGCCCAGTAGAAGTTGCCTGAGCGGGCGCTTTTTAGTGCCGGATAAGTGATAAAATGCCCATCCGGCCCAGCTTAGCCAAGGGTAGCTATATTATCAACTTATCAAGTATTTCCAGATAAATATATACTAATGTTAACTGTCAATTAACCTAACTTGTGTCCGGCACTGTGCCAGCATATTTATTCTTACTTTTTACTTATTATGATGAAAAAAATCGGAACGCAAGAAGTAATCAAGTAAAGGCCTACAGTCTTCCACAGAGCCCCTCAGGAAGTTTTATCTGTGGCTGAATCATGATGAATTATAAAGAAATAATGCAAGACTAATAATAAGAATCGCTGTCGATGCGCCTTAAAACTCTAATATTCATTCATTCTATTTCGGCAGGCGCTAAATGACCTCGCTGTCGATGCGCCTTAAAACCCCAATATTCATTCATTCCATAATGCATTACTAGTGTATATTTATTTATTCATTGGGTTCAACTACTGTCATGATTACCAAGATATATCGGTCGAGTGAAGGGTTATTCATTTATGTAATTTTGATAGTGGGAAGGAAATAGTCGTAGCCATTGTTACGAAACCCAGTATTTATGCGAAAAAAAAAACTCCGTCAGGATGGAGTCCACGACGGGAATCGAAACACTGTCTTCTGAATCCTGAGAGCTAGCCCTGTGTCGAAACTTGTATACGTTTCCGACGTTTGTATATGTATACCCAGACACTATGCCCAGCCATAATCGTGGTGCTTGACTAAATAGTAGTAGTAGTAGTAATAGTAGTAGTAGTAGTATGTATTTGTCATTAAAAATCCACGTTACAAAAGTGTCAGCTTGAAGCATGAGTAAAAGTCTGTTTGTTACCTGTTCAAGCCAGTACACCATATTATATTGCATATGATTTGACAGGTACCAAACGACAGAAACAGACTTTTACTTGTGCGTCAAGCCCAATATCATCCCAAATTATTGCCAATTACCTTGGAGTACATATAGTTTAATTGATGGATATGAAACGCATGCTAATTCCCAATGCAGGCCCTCGCCAGAGGTAAGAAACAAGAGGGTGAACTGTTGAACCGTTCAGTTTCAAGTGGTGAATAGAGTTCCAATTACAGAATCCAATTGTGAATCAGATTATTGTAATCCTAGACGTTTACTTGATTGAGTAGTGTGAACTGTTCTCTCCGATTTGAACGAGATATTGACTACACAGAAGATTTCAATGTAGATAGAAATGATGTGAGAAAAAATTACGTGCACACGTATAAAAATACACTCATATATAGACTATATGTGAAATTGTAAGATTTTATTTGTTTTTACTTTTCACATGTGCAACTGTTTTTCATTCACTGATTGACGTTCCATATATGTTATATTTCAGTCATCCAATGTATGTCTCTTGGAATAGAATAATAATAATAATAATAACGTACTTTGCAATTTGTGTTTGCCCTTGTTGTTTGTTCTTGTTGTGTTTGCCCTTGTTGTGTTTGTTCTATATGTGTAGTAACAAGTTGGCTTGCCATCTATTTTACATTGATCCTGATGTTTTTAATTGTATTATTAACAAATGAAATGTAATAATCTCCGTGGAAAAATAATGGAATAAATAAATATCATTAACCTTTCTGTTGTATGCATGCAAAGGTAATAGAGTTCCATAATAGAGTTTCGAATTATTAAAATCAATCTTCCAATGAACGGCAAAATATAATCATACCAAAACAAGTTCTAGTAGGGGCACACACATATATATATATGTATATATATATATATATATATATATATATATATATATATATATATATATATATATACATATATATATATATATATATATATATATATATATATATATATATATATATATATATATATATACATATATATATATATATATATATATATATATATATATATATATATATATATATATATATATATTCTCGACTAAACGTTAGACGCGTATTAGTGTGTAATTAATAATAAACTAGAGTGTAAATAAATTGTTCCGTAAATTGTTCCGCGACAATGGCACAATTTTGGTTGGTTGATTATTGTTTGCTTAACGACCCCACCAACAGCTAGGTTATAGGGGGGTACGGATGAGTAGGTGATTATGAAACTATGACGTTCACAAAAATCCATGCCTTATGCGAGACTCGAACCCACGCCCAACGGTGTCTTTAGTTTCTGAAGTGGTGCCTCAGCTGACCGAGCTACCGAGATTTTTTTTCATATGGTTGGTTGCACAGCTCTGGAATGCTGTTGGTTATCAATCATTACGATAGCTATCCTATGGTCCAAGCTAACACCGTATGATACCCGATGTCCCTTCAAAATATTGGTAGCCAATAACTAGTCCAATTGCCAGATAGGTTTCCTTTTGACTCTTGTTTGCAAGGCAGTGCGTCGACTGAGACCAGGAGGCATTATGTCAACATGCAAATAAAGCAAACGCTTGGAAAATCCACGGAAAACACATTACAATGATTATTTACTGAAACCTACATCCCACACGTAACGTGGGGACTGGAAGTTTCCCGTGGATAGGTTTCCATGCATACTTATAGTCAAGTCAGTTACCATTTAACAGATGTTTAATCATAGTGTTAAATCTTAACGAAGCAACAATAAATATACCACAATGCCTTTAAAGACGCTAATAAACAGCAGCTGGGCATGCATTTAAAATTATTTTACTTCCATATATAATCCGTATAGTTATGTCCAAGGCGATTACAAGAGAGGCTGTGGATACTAAAACAAAAAAAAATCGTCCTAATTAATCATCAGCTAGAATTTAATCAGGGTCATGTCGAGGGCAAAAGGGTAGTAGGTCTGAAAGATTATTATAATTCACAGAGATCGAATCACGTGGGCTCTAAATTATCAAATAATTCAAACGAGATTATACAAGGATGCATGTGTCCAATGAGTCAATTATAGTTTCTTGGTGCATTTGGATTATTGATATAGAAATAGAAGCGACCAGCTGTCAAGTTTCACCCCACCGAGATCTTATTTGAAATTCGAATCGATCGTATAGCTGCAGGCGTACCGGTACTTGTGCTGTATACCTAAACAACATAACCTATCAAATAGGCACATAAACTTAATATAAACGTTTTCAGTGAAAACTATAGGTGTTTCGTATCGTAATGAAAAGGGCAAGGGGCTTACGGCCTTTTATTACAAGTTTAATTCTATCAGAATGGATAAATACATTTTAAAATGTCACGAAAAAGGTATGTTAAAAGACGTTGTTGGATACAAAAAGACTATCTAATGCAACACTAAATCTGATATAATTAAATGGACCCATAACAAGTAAGTAGACAAGACGGCTCTACTACAGAAATGTATACACAATCCAGTTTTAGTACCGGTAGGCCTACGCCATCGGGTGACGGCATAAAGCTTTCCAAGATAGGCCTACACTATACATCTAGGCCTGATGCCATTACAGGAGTCAGGAAAAGAAAATGCATGCCCACATTGAGGTAATAAAACAAGGTATCTGAGCAGTATAAATATGACCACGTTGGATTCCCATTTTGCGCCCCCCCTGGTAACTAAGGGCAACCGCTTTTCGTTCTCTCTCTCCCTCCTCTAGCCAAGTAATCGCGTACGTCTCACTCGCAAGAGCTTCTAAAACGGGCAACGCCCACTGAGCGAGCCAGTCTATGGCATTTCCTATCTACCCACATGTGCCGATATCTTTCCATATGTTATCACACAAACTTCTCAACGATTTATTCAATTTAACGCGCATTCGAATTGGTTTACCTAAATTATCAGATTTATAGTATATACAGAGAAAGAGAATCACATTGGCTTATTATTATAGGTCGTTGATATTTAAACATGAAGAGGTATATAACCAAGTGAACACGACTAATTAATTAGGAGAGCAGTTAGCTTTCCGGCTACACGACATTGTAATGAATTAAACATTGCGGTAAAAAACATTATTTTCTCCGGTATGAGCAGTTACAACTGCATCATGTACACGCCTACTTTTGGCAGACCTACAAGTTGTAAGCTGCTTCTTTTCTCATGTAGGCCTATTGTTTTATTCATGTTAATACATGTGTTCATCAGAGGTGGTACGTAAGTTAAAAGACTTACCGGGTCAAGATCGGAGTCCCACAGCTCCTTCAGGTCACTCGCACCAATGTCATAAAAAGATTTGTCCACTGCAAACGTCTCCATAATGAGATAAATAGGCCGAACACTGGATGGAAAGGCCAAATACCTTGTATATACGCGCACAAATTAAATCACAATTCAACCAAACACTTACTAATTGTCCTTTCCGCGGTTTAAATTACACTTGTGTTCAAATAATAGTTCGAAATATATGATTGGGCTTTAGGCCAGTACACCGAATAGATTATACACTTTTTATTTACCGTATTTATTTATCATCTATTTTCACTTCGTCATAAGATTCGGCGACACATTTTGTACTTGGCTGAGGTTTTTCGAATGAATAGGGTGTGTAGAATGCACGATTTAAGGGTTGTTCAAGCGAAGAATGCGTTAACGCTGCGTTAGTGGCGTCCCTTGCGACGGCTACCTGTTGACTGAACTGTGTGCTAGCTAGAGAGTGTAACCGGCGGCAGCTTGGGGATTGGGTTGGGTTGCGATGTTTTTCCAGCATGGTATTCGAAGCGGCCAACAGCGTGTACCGGCAGGCACGAGGAAAAGGGGGCGGAGTCAACAATGTTTCAATGACCTTTAAAATGCTACACGCTCCGCGATGTGATTGGTCAACTAACAATTCGACGATAATTTGCAATTTATTTTAGGCGAGCGAAACTGCAACGAAATTACAATCAAACATGCATTTGTGCATTATTTATTGTGGTAAATTATTGCTGAATATGTATAATGCTAAGGCCTACTCAGTTATTTTCTTCAATATTCCTTGAATAATGATGATTAAAATTTAACATTCATTATTTTTAGACGCAGGTTCAGATTATAACAATACATTTGAATGTAAAAATGTCAGGGATGCTGTATGATATACTTGAAAATTATTCAATGAAGGTCATACAAAAATATTTGAATATTATTTCATTATTTCATCAAATTTAAAATTATAGGCCTATACTAATACACGAAGAAAAGTGGATACACATTTCTGATTACATGCCAAAAAATGTTCTTATTCCTAAATCGGAGACATTTAGGACGAGCAATTCCTAATGTGGGATTCGAACCCACGTCGAACCACTCCCACCTTGGTTTCATTAGCGGCGACTACTATATCGGCTAAGAACTCTTTGATCGACTGGAGTCCTATCTTATCGACTGGCCAAGCGGTAGAGAGAGTACTACTCATAGCTGTCAGAGTGCGTATAAATTCAATTGAAAACTTTAGACGGTTTTGATGAGCCGCCACACTCAATCGTCAATAATAAATAATGAACAGGATAGAGAGCCTATCAGGAACATGAACATTTTTGTGTAACGAAGTTCATCGATTATATTTTCTTGAGTACCAGTTTTTTATTATATGTGGTACGGTGATGAGAAGTGAAGAAACATAAATAAAAGACTAAAAACATTTTTATTTTTCCTTTTCATGCCAAACGCGCGCTCTATTGTGTTGTTGAGAAACTACTACCAGTAGTTTGGACTTTGAAACTGGAACTATCCCGTTCATAGTTATCATGATAATAATTACACAACGTATTTTATCAACACTACTGTCAAAATTGATCTGGATTAACGCAACGTGCTATCAAACTGTCACAACACCAATAAGTCTTTATAATTGTACGTTTAAATGAGTGTACCACCTAAATACCTGGCCAACAACCGTTTTGTTTTCCAGTATCAAGGTTTTCAACGTAATTGTAGGTCCCTCGCGAGTAGTGGCAACATCAGCTAGAGTTAAAGTTCGTGTGCATGTTACTCGTGTACATTTGAATATTAGAATAAACAAACTAATTTAGTTTCGTAACATTGTTATACAAGATTGAACAATGCACGTGGAATATTAGTGGTATATATAACTACATCACAGGGTAAGTCATTGTTCCAGACATATTGATTCTAAATGAGAGTTACGTGATTTTTCTTTGTCAATGTTACTTGTGGCACGTTGTTCCGCACCGGAGGCAAGACACGTGCTTGCAGCTTGCTCTTGTATTGACGTACCAATAATTATAATCTTTGAACGAGCGGAAAACTGATCGAATACTCATTTCACCCCGAAATAAACTTGGTGGAAATTCGTGTGCTTCTCTATTCTACACATTATAATACATGGTATATATGTTTCTGTGTGTGTGTCTGTGTGTGTGCCATCTCTGCATAGAATAATATTATCAAAGACGGTAGCCAAGAAAGTCGGAATTTTGGCGCTGAACAAGAAAAAATTGACCTTTAATTCTGTCGATTATGGGACAGTCCTCGTCTTGGGTATTCAACCTTTTTTTTAGCCAATTACATTACCTTGTCCATTCAATTAGCTATTTAAGACTTTTTTGTTTTTGACAGCCATAACAATGAATTCACACATTTTGCTTAGCAGCAATTGAAGCAATTGCTAGGAAGGTTTCGGCATCTGTGTCTGTAATTAGCGTTATTGGTATGTAGTCCGCTATACAAATATATTGATAACATATGGACATTATTATAATTACTGTGCTAATTTACCAGTTTAATTATCTTCGTTGTAACAATCAGGGTTTAAATATATATGTACTATAATAATGGCGAAACGAGGTAATGCTGTCGAGTGAAGTATTCGATATTGTTATCTAACTCGTTAAATTTTTTATCAGTACAGCAATTACTTCCACAATAGATATTGAGAAAGAGAGAGAAAGAGAGAGAGAGAGAGAGCGAGAGAGAAAGAGAGAAAGAGAGAGAGAGAGAGAGAGAGAAAGAGAGAGAAAGAGAGAGAAAGAGAGAGAGAGAGAGAGAGAGAGAGAGCGAGAGAGAGAGAAAGAGCGAGAGAGAGAGAGCGAGAGAGAGAGAGAGAGAGAGAGAGAGAGAGAGAGAGAGAGTGAGAGAGTGAGAGATGGAGAGAGAGAGAGAGAGAGAGAGAGAGAGAGAGAGAGAGAGAGATTGTGAGAGAGTGAGAGATGGAGAGAAAGAAAGAGAGAAAGAGAGAGAGAGAGAGAGAGAGAGAGAGAGAGAGAGAGAGAGAGAGAGAGAGAAGTGAAGGCCTATGTTTTGGCGGGGATCTCAGATGCTATAAATAGAAGTGACAGCGAGGGCGAACGAAGAGGATTTGGCGACGAAATGATAACCAATGCGCGCGACACGGAACAATTTTGTACATCTGAAAATGATCCCTATTCCCCAACAACACAATCTCAGCATAGCATTGACGCTATGTGCAAGAAGCCGTGCTATCAGGAACAGCATGGGTTGATAGTGGTCGGTGGAATAGAGATATCGGGAGGGGAGTGGGGGGGGGGGGGGGGGGTGTAAACTATCCTGATTAAATCTTCATTCATCGCTCCTGAGAACGTGCACAACACGTTTTGTTTTATTTTAAAACAAAATAAAAAAGCCCCGAGATATTTTTTTTTCAAAATTAATTAAACTAGGAAAACGCCGGATTTGCGCTGTGAGATGAGCTTAGAAGTATGAAAATCTAGAATGAAAAATATTCTGTCAGCTCAATTTACATCTACGGACCTTGGATTACTTCAAACGTTCAAAAACCTCACCTGCAACTTGTTGATATGTGTATTGATGCAACCCGTCGCATATACACTTTGCAAAACAAATTGATCCAAATATTCAATAAAATGTACACTCTTGTTGCGTTTCCTTGTTATTTCTCATACGATTGTTGCCAAAATTTCTGTAAAGGTGTATAATAGTACCAATATGTCATATTTTCAATCTATTTCCATATATTATTCTATGTATTTTTCATACTGATTGCTATCCTGTTTTATAATATAGTCAGGAACCAATAAAGATTTTTTCTTTCATATTTGGTGAAAATGTGAGAGCTTCTGAAGAATTCTAGTCTCTCAAGTATTTTTCCTCGGGGTTTTTCTTAAGAGGATTTTTCAAACTTTCCGATTATTTTACGGAAAAATCTTCCAACCGATTTCTTTAAAAACGAGTCCAGCCTATTCTGGTATGACATAAATATGTAGAAAAAGTTTCAATTCGATAGGTATCTTTTCCTGACCTGTATGCCGTGCACAAAATTACAAAAAAAAGCCAATTTTTTTTCGGTATGTGAAATGGAATCTTCGCTACGCTCATATAACTATTCAAGTGTTTTTGAAACTGTATATTTTTGTAACATTCCTCTTTTTCTCCTCACAGTGTGTATAGGTGCTTGTTTCGTATATGCATGCAATACAAACTGAGAGTGAAATAGTTATCCGAATAATTATATATAATTTCAAACATGTTACTCCAGTAATTATTTTTGTACGACATATGGACCCCTGACTACGGAAGTTTATTCAATTGGCACCTATGAAAATCAATTAATAGCAGGCTGTAAATTTAATTATTGCAATGGTTTTCACGATCTTGTGCCACTGTCATGCATGTATGTGGATCTATTATTGTTTCAAGCATTTCCATTACTTTTTCACAATAAACTTATATTATATATATATATATATATATATATATATATATATATATATATATAAATATATATATATATATATATATATATATATATATATATATATATATATACATATATATATATATATATATATATATATATATATATATATATATATATGTATATATATATATGTATATATATATATATATATATATATATATATATATATATATATATATATATATATATATATATATATATGATAATATATTTTTTTTAAATCTGGTTTAATCTTGCTCACGTGTAATTTGTACTGACTGATGAATAAAAATTATCCAACAGTAAATTCAAGCCCCAGTATATTCTAATTTATATTCATTTAGCTTCTCCTGATAATTTCTGAAATTTATCCACTGATTTAGGCTATTTAGATTACATAATTGCGTTCTATTCTAAAAGTGATGGTTCCAAGGAAAGAAAATTTACCAATGCTTGTATTGTCAACTCTTGTTGTCACTTTTATTATTGCCATCCCTCATTTGTTCCGTGCAATCATTGTAATGAATATGTAATGTAATGATGGCACAGTGATGTAACAAAATATGAAATGTAATGAACAGTAAATCATAATAAAAATGTATACGAATAATAATCGCACTATACCCCACATTGTTGTATATCGTCATCTTGTCATTGTTGTGAGTTGTATTTGGAGAAAAATAATGATAATGATGTAATAATGATAATGATATGCCACTCAATTCCTGACTGATCACATGATATATAAGAAACGTGAGATTTACAATACAATACAGTTTACAAATGAACGAATATTTCCGAAAACAATAATAAACACGATGTAAAATGGCCAAAAACAATTACATGGGCCTACTGTGAGAAATAATTCCTTTGATTAAACCGGCACAGTAGCTGAGTGGTTAGCTCACTTGCTTCATGTGACCCGGAAGGTGAAGGGACATATCGGACCCGGTTCGATCCCCGCCACCGTCCATCTTTACAGGGGTTTTTCGTGGTTTCCCTCTGTAGTCTAGGCTAATGCCGGGATGGTTCTCACAATATAGGCCACGACCGCTTCCTTCCCACTATCCTTCCCACTACCCATAAAAACCTTCATCTCATCATCCCATCATCTCATTAATCATTCATCCGACGCCAATAGATCTTAGTAATCATTACAGTGCGTCGTTAAAACCCATTATATATATATAAAAAAATGAAATCGTTCATTTGAAATATCAGACCTAATGAGCGAGACAAAGATTTACATTCCATATACCGAAAAAAATGGGGCTCCATTCTTTTTTTTTATTTTTTTATTTTGTAGGCAGCATAGGCCTACAGGTCAGGAAAAAAAAAACTGTCAACTCGAACTTTTTCTACATATTGGTGTCACACCAGAATGGGTTGGGATTGTTTTTCAGAAAAATTGACTCAACGGTTTTTCCGGAAAATAAATCGGAAAGTTTGGAAAATCCCCTTGAGAATAACCCGGATGAGAAATACTTGAAATATGAAATTTTTTCAAATGTACAAAATTCTCAGTGAGTCAGTAAAACTCTTATCATGCATATTCTCAGTGACTTCCACAACAATCGGACAAGCAATAACAAAGAAATGAGACAATAAAAGTATACATTTTATTGAATATTGGGATTTGCAAAGTCTACATGCGACAGACCGGCACAGGTAGCTGCTGTGGTTAACGCACTTGCTTCATGTGACCCGGGAGGTGAAGGGACATATCGGACCCGGTTCGATCCCCGCCACCGTCCATCTTTACAGGGGTTTTTCGTGGTTTCCCTCTGTAGTCTATAGGCTCTAGGCTAATGCCGGGATGGTTCCCACAGTATAGGCCACGACTGCTTCCTTCCCACTATCCTTCTCATTGCCCACAAAAACCTTCAACTTTCATATTCTACGATATCTGTAAATAACATATTTTGTGTAGTAAAAAATGTTCTCGAAGAAAAATATATTATTCACTATTTGATGAATTTTTCAAATTTCCAAAAAAGAATTCAAATAAAAACAGAATTAGGGAAATATATATCATCCAAGATTATTTTCGTGGAAATTCAACATTATATTTTGCTGTTTAATTTATGAATTTTGTCTTGTTCAGTATTCACTCTAATTTTTCAGACTAAAATTGTCAACCTATGTTTTTCCATTTGATAGCATTATATACATTAATAAATGAGATAGTTGGATTATTTTGGTGATTCATTTATCACTTTGTAGTCAACCTTTCGAACATTACAACAATCTAAAATTTGAAATATATTCAAAACTCACTACACTGTGAGCTAATGTATTTTAAGTAATTGGACGAGCGAAGCGAAGACTCAATTACACTATACCGAAAAAAAGTGCCTGTTTTTTTTTTTTTTTTTTTGTTCACGCTCCACAGGTCAGACAAAAATTCAAAATCAGTTGAAACTTGGCACACACATGAACCCCTATCTGACTTGATGCTGTATAGTTTTGAGGCACGATCGGTTGAACCACTTCTGAGAAAACTCATTCCAAAGTTTTCAAAAATCCCATTAGAATAACCCAGAGGAAAACATTCATGAAAAATATTTCATTTGAGAGGATTCAAATTCTCAGAGAATTTCAATCTGATAATGATACACATTATTCGGAACTTTCACTCAAATCGGATCAGCCGTTTCGATTGAGAAAAATATATAATGTTATTTGTGTCAATTATTCAAAGCTATCAAGATACCTATTAAATCAAAGCAACAAGTGTCACCACTTGATTGTAAACGATTGAAACAAAGCCTTCTTTATTATTATATAAATTATTAATGGAAAATAAGATGGCAGTGATGTAATGGTTTGGATCTCAAGGTGTATATATATATATATATATAATAAACAATCCAAAGATAAGTTGATATGTTCCAGCTCATCCATCAACGCGGAAACACATAACGCGTTTGCCTAGTAAATACACATTTCTTCACAGTATTATTACCCTAGCATGTAACATCCAGCATCACGCATCAACAAGACAAGTTGCCTATACGAATACAATAGGTTCTCATGGAAGCACAGTTTATGTTGTTCGGGTAACATAAAATGGTTCAGTCCGAAATACATAGTTCAATTCAAATCAAATCCACGCACTTAGAGCAATAAATTTTCACTTCACACACTATACGTGGAGTGCGTATGCACTGTCTTGTATTCTTATAGTGCGTACAATATCAGCAATAGGCCTATATTTTCTTCAGGATGCATTGAAGCTTGATCGATCCGTAAACGTACCTCAAAGTAATAGAATAGAATATGATAGAATATGATTTATTGCATGGTCCAAATTGATTTTATAAAGATAATAGCCCTGTCAATATAGTATGTGGTAATGATAATACAAAATGCAGTAATGATGGACAATTAAGAAACACTTATAAAAAACACATTTGAACATTATAAAAACTGTGAACAGCAATAAATCAACCAATCATCCAGAAACTCTCTTACACTATAATAACATTCATCAATTGGGTGTTTTTTAAGTCTGAATTTGAATGAATTCGTTTCATTACTGATGGACATATAGGCCTACTATGAACATAACAATAACTATAACATATGACATTATAAACATATAATATATATTAAATAACCATAACATAAACAAATAACATGAAACAATAATAATAATAATAATAATAATAATAATAATAATAATGATAATATGTTTATTGGACAGATTGATCATACATAATGATATTGTCAATGTCAATTAGATAATGATAATATTATAAAAATTATTCACTGTACACTATTATAATTAATTTACAATGTTCACAGTACATGAAATGTAAAATGTACATAAATGCATTTACTTGAAAAAGTAGAAGAAAGAAAAACCAGATGTCGTTTTCAGAGTATAATATTATTTTAAGCCCAACAAAGAAAATTATTTTCAACGATTAATAAATTCATTAACAGAATAGAAACATTCGTCTAAAAAGTATTTCTTAAAAATATTATTAAAATTCTTACGTTCTTTTAACATCTTTATATTTACTGGTAACTTGTTGAACAATTTTATGCCTACGGCACTAAATGAATTAATTACAATTACATGTACATACGGTTTCTATATGTTACATATCTTTTGGTCTACGTGATGACATCAATTCATTACTGAGGCATAATATCAGAAATTTCACTCTTACAGAGATTTTTCTTGATTTTCCTTTGTAGTCCAGGTAAATGCCGGAATACCATCAATGGCCACAACCGATTCATTCTCAATACCTAAGAGACATAATATATCACATCATCTCATTAATCATTCATCCGACGTGACCTCTCAGGGTATTAACTGTTGAAATAGTTATATATGAAATGTAGAACACTAGGAAAACGCTATATACGCGTTGTTAGACGAGCAGAAAGTAATAATATGTCGACTCCTTTGCCAAACTCTTGCCTACATTCGCCAATTGGGTGACATTTAAGTTAGAAAAGGGTAAAAACTGCTTCGAGTAGTACCAATTTAGTACATTTTATGATTTATCTTCGAAATGGCTCACCCGATCAAGCTGAAAAATTTCAGAAATGTGTATCAAAATGTGAATCAACTTCACGCGGAATAACATTTTTTTTTGAGAATAAAAATATTTTCTTTTTTTTCGGCCATGTTATTTTAATGGGCATTTTTGAAATTTCTTAAATTCATAAAACAAAAAGTTACGATCTGATAATGCCACAAAACTATACAGATCTAAGTAAGATGAGGAACCATTTTGAAAAAAAGTTTGAAGTTGATAGCTGTAGCCGTTTGACCTGTGGAAAACCGAAAAAAAACAAAAAAAAAACAACATAAAAACGAACACAATTTTTTTTTTAGTATGTCAAATTGAATCCTCGCTAAAGCTCGTCTAACAAAATAATCGGAACCAACTTGAAAAATATATGAAATCAAAATCAAATTTCCCGATGATTTCCCGTATGTATTTTGAAATATATTCTATTCAATTTAATTTATTTTCTGGTGACATCCAATTCTGTGGCCATTCAATAATAAACTGGTACGCTTTAATGTGATAACCACATTAAACTAGATTGATATTCCAACCTGCATGTTTCAAATCATTCAATTGAGTTCATTCATATTATAATAACAATACATTGTCACACATTTCTTGACAATGTTACAACAAGCTACATAAAGATACAAAACTACCCTGTTGAATCGATCACAATGACTAATACTGTGTTGATTAACAACAATAGTTTTGAGCGTCCATTAACTGCAGAACCTGTTGTTGTTCTAAACAATAACTGCATTTACGCGAATAATGGTATATACTTTTTCTTCCTTTTGTTCACAATTTACTGAATTTAGCCTTTGTTTTCAAGTCTTTCAGTTGAAGTTGTTTCATCTCTCGTTACGTGCCTTCTTTGTTACGTTTCAACAACGCTCTATCGTCCGGGATCAAAACATGATAACATTACGACTACTCTTGTCGTGTCTACGATGATGATTGTTGTTTGCTCAACGACCCCACCAACAGCTTGGTTATTTGAGGGTAAACATGAGCAAGTGATAATGAAACTACATGAAGTAGTGGTGAAAAATGTGAACGATGCGGATATTGACAAAAAACCATGCTTTATGCGGGAGTCAAGCCCAAAAGGCCCCTGAGATGATTTGATTCCAGTATATATATATATACTCTTAAATATATATATATATTCATATATATATATATATATATATATATATATATATATATATATATATATATATATATATATATATATATATATGGAATTTTTGAAACTTCCACGACTCATTCCATGTTAAATGTTTTAGTCCTAATGGTGAATTAAAGTCGTGTGAATATTTGAGATAATTATTTATTTTATGAAGCTCTACGTTTCAGCTGCAATGTAGCAGCCTTTCTCAAGAGCGAACAAGGAAATACATCTTCACATTTTGAAATCTGAAGTGATAATAAATACAATAATGGTTGTTCATATGCACCTGAAAGAAAGAAAAAAAAAAAATAATAATAAAAATTTATTTTTTAAAATGAATAATTATCTCAAATATCCACACGACTTTAATTCACCATTAAGAATAGAACATGTAACATATATATATATATATATATATATATATATATATATATATATATATATATATATATATATATATATATATATATATATATATATATATATATATATATATATATATATATATATATATATATATATATGTATATATATATATATATATATATATATACAGGAGGTCATATAAGGTAATAACATCTGAGAATGAAAATGGATGTACGATTGATGTATACCTGATAAATGTTATATAATATCAATCATCAATGTAATAAATGTCAAGACTAAAGGTAATACATTTTTTTCGCAAAGTTTATGATCCAGTTTGAAAAATTCATTAGCGTATAGTATTTTGATGAAATTCTCTATTTTTAATTTTTATCTAACTTTTCATATATTTCCACAAAATGTTATTATTGTTATGATGCTTCCATCAATTTCATGGGGTCGAGTCGTTTCAAGAAAATGATTAAGTTAGGTCCGGTATTACCACGGCCATTTAGTATTTATCTAAGAGTTGATGAAAACAAATAGCATAGGTAACCATGGTAATAACAAGTTTGAACTGTCAGATAAAGGCTAACTTGACTTGGTGATACCGTGCCTTAGCCTTATTATATTGGACAAATCGGATTTTTTTTCATCCTAGTTGTGGCACAGTTGAAGCCGAAGGAAACCTGTGGTTGAAAATGATCAACAGTTTGGCAATTCCACACCTAGACCTGAACCAACTATACCTCTTTGCAGCTTTTTTGGTACATTTAAGGCCCGTTATTCATGGCAGGCGGAATGCGGTTATAAAAATGCGGTTATGTCGCGTGCTATCTGTTCACAAAGTCGCGTTCCTTCGCATTCACTTCGAGATTTGATTAATTTATTTGAATATATAATTCGAGTCCAATTCAGATAGTGAAGTGATGTTCAGCATCATATTAGGTAGCACGCCAATACAATAATGATCAATATTCGAAAAGTACTGTTCTATTGCAGTAATATTCCGATTTAGAGCTGGCCTTCCATGACCGCCATTTGCGTTTCGCTTTCGCAAGGCGGTGGAATTGAGGCGAGCTCAACAATCAGAAATCGCGTATTTTTCGTCACTGATTGGTGGTTTTATCATCATGGCGGCTTAAAAAACCGCTTAGCGATTTCGCTAAGCGAATACCGCGTTCACGGAAGTCCAGCTTAACCCTACTTTTTGTATGAATAACAAAACTCAACCGCGGCGTTTCTTCTTCAAGAATCAAGTTGAAATTATTTCGTGTCTCGCGGCAGAGAGCAACAAGTGCAAGCGGTAGAAATTTCATCCATTCTGATTGGTCAGATAAAAAGCGTCTGTCGCTTGCTGCCATGCCATGACAAAGGGCCTTGACTGTACCAGAAGAGCAGCACAGAGGAAAAAAAATGAAAAAAGGTCTATACCCACTATACAATTGTGCCGTATGTGGCAAATTCAGCTGGAATTGCTCTATGTGAACCATGATTCTATAATTACTCCAAAACTGAATGACATCGCCGCTCATCTTCGTTTTGTTCTTACGATTTCGTATACTTCACCATGGTATAGGCTCATCTCATATGATGGGCTCTTTACACTTTGTTCAAGCTTCCATTTCGTCTGCACTTAAAAATTTTTTTTTTTTTTTTAATAACATCGAAACTTGATACAAAATCATTGTTCCCCAATTAAGGCTGAGGATGGAAAGTAGGATCGTTTGGACGGGGCACCACAATATTTTCACTTAAAAATGAATAAATAATCAAAACTAATTGTATTCATAAAATAAATAATAAATGGCTCTAGACACATCGCATCTCGTTCTGTTTTTACTATATTGCGCTCATATCAATTTAGCTAATCCTTAATTCCCCTATTATTTTAAATGATGATTGTGTGTCCCATAACTCCTGAATGCTGAATTGCATTTCATTGAACATGCATTTCAGTCAATGTAACTTATCCAGACGATCGTGATTCCCGAAGGTGGTGAATGGATGGATAGATAGATATTCAAATGGTCACATTATTGGTCGCACATGAAAGCACAATTGCAATGCATCCCGTGGGAATGTGCGATACGATTGTTGATCGCTGTTTCACAGTGACTAGAGTTAATCCTGGAGGATAGACGGTTTATCCTAATGTAATTCATGACGTAGAAGACTGATCTATTCCAGAATCATCCTAGGAGAAATGGCAACCATGTGTAATCAGGGCCGTATTAAGGCCAAGACCCAAGAGGCCTAGGCTTAGGGCGGCAAATTCTCTAGGGGTGGCAAATTTTCAAGGGGTGTCAGACTTTCGAGAAGAGAATTATTAGAAATATATTTTGAAATCTTATATTGTATTTTTAAATAACATTTGTTCACGTTTTGAGATACCAACTAAAATGCATTGAGAGCATTGAAAACAATGTTTCTGTATCGCTATTCTATTTTTTTATTTTTTATTTTGTATTTTCAAATACACTGATACAGAAGTGTACAATATATAGTACGTCCTTGTGAAATTTTTGTCTTGTGCCGTTCAACAAATTTCAATATTATTATTCCAACAGATCATTTAGTAACGGTCAAAATTTATAAAATGATCCTTCTTATTGATAGAAATTCTTATTGACTCCAGTATAGTAGGCCTAATAGCCAACACAATAATCATGAATGTACCGAGACGCGTGGCCGAGTGGTAACACACTGAACCGTCATTCGGGAGACCGGGGTTCGATTCCCGCCATGGTCGACCATCCTGACAGGGTTTTTTCGTGATTTCCCTCTGTCGTTCAGGTCAATACTGGGATGGTTCCTTAACAACAGGTCACGACCGACTCCTTCCCACCATCCAAAAACACCTAATAAAATAACCTTTCATCTCATCATCCTATCATCTCATTCATCATCCATCGACGCCAATAGATCGTACCCATCAGTATAGTGCGTCGTTGAAACCCAATATAAATAAATCAATAAATCATAAATGTGCTTCTGAATGAAATTAAATACCTCGTGATCGTAATATTTCTGAGGTAATGCGATATAGGCCTATACTGAGATAGTTCAGACATGCAGAATGTGATTTCTATAACATAGGCCTATACATATTGTTTCATTTTTGATAAAATAAGAGGTGATGAAATGTCAGACGTTTTTTGAAATTTGCATTTTACAAAATAAGGTGAATACTAATTATTTTTTAGTTCTACTTGTTTTATCGATGAAGTTATGGTTGTGTTGGGAAAACGCAGTGGGGCCTACACGCGTTGCGAGATGAGCATGCATATATGTATGAAAACCTATAACGAAATATATTCTACCAGCTTACTCTACATCTACAGACCTTGGATTACTCCAAAAGTTGAAAAACTCCACCTGCTACGTTGCTACTGTTTTGCCAAGTGTGCAACCTATTAATGCAACCTGTTGCTCTGTCGAGTCTAATATTCAATCGAATTCATGGTTGTTTCTTTTCCGATTATTGAAAAAATGAATATCTCGCTCATTTAACAATGCTACGTGCGTTTTACTAGTATCTGAATTAAATACCGATTATAGAAGAGATATTGTGAAGGATATTCAATTTTATTGATGGAAAACATTCCTATCAGTAAAATTAGTGATTGTCAGTGGTAATTGATGATTATTGTTTGCTTAACGACCCCACCATCAGCTAGGTTATACGGGGGTGCGATTGAGCTGGTAATTATGAATGTATGAAGTGATGATTAGTGAGAGGACATTTACAAAAACTCATGCCTTATGCGGGATTCGAACCCACGCCCAACGGTGACTTCAGTTTCTGAAGCGGTGTCTCAGCTGACCGAGCTACCGAGGGTGGCCAGTGGTTATTTATCATACCGATCGGTCACCATAGCACTCTGAACCGTCATTCACAAGACCGGTACTTGATTTCCGTCAAAGTAGGCCATTCTGATGACAGACATTTCTTGTGGTTTCCCTCAGACGTAGACGTGAGCATTGGAGTTGGTTTTTTGAAAATATGCCACGACCGTTTGCCACTGTCTACTGATCGCCTTCCCGCTGTTCAAAAATAGAAATATAACATTTCATCACATTTTATTATTTTATTCATTTTATTTCTTTCCATCACTTTAATAATCATAAACCGACGTCAATAGATCTTCGGCATTTCACATACACAGCGCGTTGTTGTATCCAACCACTATGCATTACGAAATGGATTCAGTAAAATTCGTTCGACCGTCCCTTCAATTATTACTGGCGGTCGAGTCTGTTTGTCTACTATAAGTTAGCTGAAGGTTAGTACAAGTCTAATTGGAAGATGGGAAGCACGTAGATGATATAATCGACGTGATAGTGTAGTCTTATTTTTCAATTTTCAACGGCTACATATTGCAAATGTGAGAACAGTCGTGTAACCGCATTAATCGGCACCTGTCATGGATGTGTACAACTCTAGATTCAATCATGATTTGAAAATCCTCAAAGTTGGGCTGAAAACCTGAATAATATATATATGAACATATATATATATATATATATATATATATATATATATATATATATATATATATGCATATATATATATATATATATATGTCTACATATATATATATTTATATATATTATATATATATATATATATATATATATATATATATATATATATATATATATGTTCATATATATATTTATATATATATAAGTTATATATTTTTTTTCACTCCAATGAGATGAAAATTCATTGAAATTTGTATAACTTATTGACATATTCTATATCACGAATTCATGTATTTTATATTATATTCGACAGGATGAAGAAGAAAAAATACATGGACACATATATGTATAAATATATATATATATATATATATATATATATATATATATATATATATATATATATATGTGTGTGTGTGTGTGTATATATGTATATTAGAAAGTAATACATATATACACTCATATATACACATATATTCATATATATATATTTATATATATATATATATATATATATATATATATATATATATATATATATAAATATATCTATGAATATATATACACATATATATATATATATATATATATATATATATATATATATATATATATATATATATATATATATATATATACATATATATATATATATATATACATACATATATTTTTACATATATATATATATATATATATATATATATATATATATATATATATATATATATATATATATATATTTATATATATATAAATATATATATATATATATATATATATATATATATATATATATATATATATATATATATGTGTTGACGGAGATTCTCGTGGCCGATGGTACATGGTAATATAATTTCTACGGTTGTGCCACGTCTTGTAGATGACGGAGATCGACGTTTCGAAGGAATTTCATCCTTCATCTTCAGGTGTCTTGTCGGGACGAACATCAGCAATCGAATTGCTGATGTTCGTCCCGACAAGACACCTGAAGATGAAGGATGAAATTCCTTCGAAACGTCGATCTCCGTCATCAACAAGACGTGGCACAACCGTAGAAATTATATTACCATATATATATATATATATATATATATATATATATATATATATATATATATATATATATATGTATATATATATATATATATATATATATATATATATATATATATATATGAATATATTTATATATATATATATATATATATATATATATATATATATATATATATATGTATATATATATATATATATATATATATATATATATATATATATATATATATATATATATATATATATATATTAAATCCTCTCTTTTTCTTCATCCTGTAGAATATAATATAAAATACATGAATTCGTGATATAGAATATGTCAATAAGTTATACAATTTTCAATGAATTTTCATTATGATGAAACACACCAATTCTCTGTCAGAATATCCAAATACAGAGTAGGGAATATAATAAATGTATCATGTTTGACTCCAATCGCATATTTGTAGGGAAACAATTAATATCATATTATGTTCCATGACGGAAGTGAGACATAATGGACAGCGAACAGACAGATGTGATCGAGTTGGTAGGATTGGAATTGACAGGTTTTGATTGACTACATTTACACTGAACACATTTAAATAAATATACAAGCATATAGGCTATTTTCAACGTAATTAGGTTATTTAATCAAAACGTATATTTCAGTCAGCTCTGATGGCGTCGCATGCACTTTAGTTGTTTGACGTAATTATAAATAAAATATGACGCAAATGATAATAATACCATTGTTATAAACATAATAATGATCTCTTTCACATATTTCTTCATTCAGCAATTTAAGACAAGTGCATGAGAATTCAAATGAATCTTCTCGAAGCCTGTAATACAGGCTCATCTGTGTCTCATCTGTCTTGCAATTTCCTGAAATGATTTTTTTTCTTCTCAATTCTGTATTCATATTTTCACATAGATTCAGGTAGAATTTTGTAGACCAGCAAAGTCACAGAAGTGGACAATTAACTTCGGGTCCACTAACATTTCATACATGAGAATAATACAGATTGATAATATTATGATTATAATGATAATATATATAAATAAATATATATATATATATATATATATATATATATATATTTATATATATATGAATATATATGAATATATATATATCTATATATATATATATATATATATATATATATATATATATATATATATATATAATATATATATATATATATATATATATATATATATATATATATATATATATATATATAAATATATATAAATATATATATATATATATATATATATTTATATATATATATTTTTACATTTTTGTCATCTGTTGTGATTTTCAAATGTATGTACATAATTTATCCAATTTTTCAGACCCACAAAGTCATAGTGGATGACTTGCCTGTGGATTTAATGACACTTATTTCTACACTATTGATGTATTTGTGATGATGTGTGGTCTTAAGGACATAAGTGAGATTGTTCTTCATTTTCGAGTTCCAATATTTGCCAAACGCAGGCCGCAGCATATGCGTTGTAGGATGAGCGAAATTTTTGTATCGAGTCTACTCAAAAAAAAAAATTTACACAATTTGATTCACGTATGAAATTTACTGTAGAACTCAAGTGGTCAACAACTGGTAAATTTGGTGTAGACCTGATTTCAAATTTCAAGATTTCAGGAAGATTTCAAAGGATTTCACGAAGATTTCAAGGGATTTCAAGAAGATTTCAAGGTCTTTCAATGAGATTCCAAAGGATTTCAGGAAGCTTTCATGACAAGTGTACACCAGATTTCAGAAGTTATTAACCCCTCGGTAGAGCTCCACACACTTTGAATTATATTAAATTTACTCTTGAACTCTACACATTTCGGTGGAAAATGCCACGTCTGCAAAACCGTGTGAATCACGGTGCATAAGATACTGAAAAAAAATAAGAGTATTATTTCATATTTGTTCATGAAGATTTATTGATTGACCGGCACAGTAGCTGAGTGGTTAGCTCACTTGCTTCATGTGACCCGGGAGGTGAAGGGGTATATCGGACCCGGTTCGATCCCCGCCACCGTCCATCTTCACAGGGGTTTTTTCGTGGTTTCCCTCTTTAGTCTAGGCTAATGCCGGGATGGTTCCCACAATATAGGCCACGACCGCTTCCTTCCCACTATCCTTCCCATTACCCATGAAACCCCATCATCATCTCATTAATCATTCATCCGACGCCAATAGATCTTAGTGATCATTACAATGCGTCGTTAAAAACCAATATATATATATATATATATATATATATATATATATATATATATATATATATATAAAAAAAAATTCGATTGAATAATCATTCTCTTCAGAACGGCTGGTCCTATCCGGGAAAAACTTTAACTATAATGTACGTGTATCATATTTGTTCTCATGTTCAGAAAAAATTGGAATTCATATCTATTCAAAGGAAATTTGTTTCCACATTTTCATCCGCCTGATCTAATCTTATGGATTTTCTCGGATATTTGTTATGGTGTTTCTCAGAAGAAGTGTTCGGACCGATTTGTCCTCAAAACTTAACAGTTCTGACTTTGATAAGTTCGCGAGTGTCCAGAAAAAGTTTCATGCTGGTCAGGCTAACCGTGCGACATGTGCAGTGCGTATATATATACAACAATTACAAACAAAAACACGCAGACAAAGCTTCGTGAGAGTAGTATGAAAGCCTTCGTTATCGCTCAACCCAAGATGCATTGCGGGTTGCGTTTGCCTGTTGGAGATGCTGTCTCCACTTCCTATCCCTCCCAAGTTGAAAATATGTTCCGATTCACGGTCCACGTTTGAAGTGCTACTGACCGTGCGTAGATAAGTGGTGATAAAAGGAACTAACGATATGTTCAAGGCCGGCTCGCTGGCATCAAGTTTGCCAGCCTATCACCCGTTTCTACAAAAACACACCAGATAGAGCAGCGATCCATATTAGACAGAAAAGTCCTCACTATATGGTACGTGTTTTCAAGATAAGTGAAGGCACCATCTCCCGGCCGCAAACAAACGCAACCCTCAATGCATCTCCCGGCCGCAAACAAACGCAACCCTCAATGCATCTTGGTTCAACCATAGAGATTTTGTATTTTTTTTTATCAACATCGAAGCGTGATTCGAAATTGTTGCATGAAATTAATTGTCCAAAAATTTGTACGGAATTATGGTTTTTGTTTAGGCTATGGATCAAAGGTAGGATCGTTGGGACGGGGTACCACAAGGACTATCTTGCCAACTCAAAGAATAATTATAATAAGATAACTAATTAATTTAACATTTAACATACAATAAATGTCAAGGTAATAATTTCAGAGATAGTTACAAAAGCTCGGAAATTCACATCGAGAAAAAAAAATCAATCTTTTCATTTTGATATTTCCCCCCCCCCCCCCATATTCTTGAATTCTTTTTTTTCTTCTTTCTTCTACGTTTTTTGAATTTATTACAATATTGATAACCTTTGTATCATCTCTTCATTTTTTTTTCCAACATTATTTCATTTTGTATCATCCTCAATTCACATTTTCATTTTATATTGTTTCTATTTTGATTGCATTCAATAAAACATTACGAATCTGTCGTATTTCTGCTATGATCGCACGCACGCATGACCCATAGCCAGAAGACGAAAGTTGATGTCCTTCGAGTCATATGGCCGCCCAAGGTTGATCTCAAACATGTAAGCGGCTTGCTATTAATTTACCTTATGCGGTGCGCTGTATTGGTTTTGGTTTGGTAGTACTGTTTCTGTTTTACTCGGTTGGGCATCGTGCAAGTGTGTCGCGTTATGCTATACGGGATTGTTATTGTGACACCTAAATGACGATAAGAAAATATTGAACTATTGAATTTGTTCGATTGCGCTGATAGTATGTGTTTTTAAATGGTTGGAATCGTAGGAATGTAAATATACACGAGTGTTACACACACGTGGGCGTGTGTTTGAACGTCAAATTGTCGTGTACACTTGAAAAGTGCATTGACGTTCGAAAGTGTGTGAAATTAGTTCGTGACAGATGTTGACATAGCACAGTGTCTTCAAAGTTGTCCAACGCTTAAAATCGATCGTTTCTTTGTATGAAGTATATACTTTAGTTAGCATTGTGATCTAAGCTTACCTAACCTAACACTATAACCTCCGAGCAAACCACTTATTATCGTCGTGGCGCCCGAATAGCGTATATCGGAATAAAGTCAACTCGGTTGAGTGACATGGGTTTGGGTATCCAACCTTAATTGAACCCTAACCACGTTCCATTGGAAAGTACTGCGAAGCCCATGTCACACGACCGAGTCGACTTTATTCCGGTATACGCTCTTCAACGTCCCAATTTCGTCTAAAGCTAGCCATATCCATAATGGCATAGTCGATTTAAATTTAAAAAAAAAATCAAAATCCTTGGGGAATGTATTTATATATATATATATATATATATATATATATATATATATATATATATATATATATATATATATATATATATATTTATATATATATATATATATATATATATATATATATATATATATATATATATATATATATTTAAATATATATATATATATATATATATATATATATATATATATATATATATATATATATATATATATATATATATATATATATATATATATATTATTATATACACTTGACTCACCACCTTCCGGTACATATACAGATGCGACTATTTATTTATTTTTATTTTTTTCATTTTTGAGAAAAAGTGTATTCTCATTTTATTCTCATCTTACACACTTTACAATTTTTTATTTTTTTTTAACAATTTTTTGATAAAGATAAGAATGAATGAATGAATATTAGGGTTTTGAGGCGCATCGACAGCGAGGTCATTTAGCGCCTGTAAAGATGAGAAGCCCACATAGAGAGAATTCTCTGTGTGTGGGCTGAAATTTGAAAATATTAAATTAAATATGATATCCAAGATGGCAGTATTATATTCATATACAATGTGTAATATCAATGGCGTATACAGGGGGGGGGGGGAGGTGGCCCTCCCCGAAACTTGACCGAAGCTGAACTGAAATTGCATTTTATCAGAATAAAAAGAATAAAGTTTTTGACAAACATGGGTGGCTACCCGGTGGCCAATTTTGAGGAGTGCCATCGGCGCTCACCTGTGACTTTCTATCAGTGGGACTCAAATTATTCACATTTTATTTATTGGAGTAAACTGTTAATGTTCTTATATTCAAATATCACTGATATTGAATGATAGATTAACTCAGCGTTTTATTTGCTTGTAACAGTCATTTAGAAAAAATAAGTATTGTTAAAATTCATTTCGTGTTGTTCCTAAAACCCATAGAATAGTATTAGAAGAGCATTCTCGAAAGTTTACCTGCGGGGCATGGCTCCCTCATTGCATTCACCATCGATATGCACACTCAGTTTTGAGGGCGCACAGAATATAGTGCTTGCCCAGGGTGCTGAAATAACACGAAACGACACTCCAGCTACAAAATTGGTTTCGGGGCCATTTTTTAATTTCATAATTAAAACGATTTCGACATCTGAACCTCATCTGAAACACGCTAAACTGTATGAATAATGGTTGTCATTTCAAAAAAGTCCCTTCCGAGCCTGAAGGGGGCCTTTCCCCCTTGTCTCCCGCGGGTCACCGGCTTCGCGATAACGGGCCGTTGCACAACTGTTCTCATGTAGCATTTTCTTCTCTAAACTGGAATCGCTTCCCCCCCATGAACATGACCTGGATCCACCACTGCCCCGAGGATAGCCAATTATTCACAAAATTTCTTCCATTTTACTCTCGAGTTTCGGCCGCCCTCCTAGAAATATAATCCTGGCTACGCCACTGTGATATATATATATATATATATATATATATATATATATATATATATATATATATATATATTTATTTTTTTATTTTTTTTATTTTTTGGATATAGAGACGAAGTTTCTATGTATGTCAGTTCTAAATACACATGAGTGTAATTACGTCATTGATATTATGTATTATTTGTATGTCGATTATTGATATAAATATCTATCTATCTATCTAACGAATTATAAAACTTATAATAATTAAAATTCTCATTTGTATCGACTATGTGTCGAACAGTCATACCATATAGTTCCATCGCATATATTCTTTTACACAGATTTCATTATTACGTACAATTATTTGTTGAAATGATGGCGTTTGATCTCATGACCGTGATGCGCTAACACGTCTGCCTCGACCTGTTCAACCGGTGTGGGTGTTATAGGTTCCGACAATAACTAGGCTGAACATCTCTTCATCGCCCCCTTCTGTGTGCATCATCACCTCTCCCCACCTTGTTACAACTAGAGGATATTGTTCTTCGATAATCCTTCTCATCACATTGAATTTAATCGTGAAATATATATATTTAATTTTTTGTAAAATATCGATATTTTTCTCTTTCATTTGATAATCGTAACGAGTGTCCAAATATCGTATCTTATATTGGAATTCTAAATGAAATTGTTTTGTTGATTGGCGTGTCCAGTAAAATATGAATATTTTACCACCACCAGTTAATACCACAGTTATAACAGTTAGTGAACGCACCAGTTTAAATGATTAGATTAATCGTGCATAAACGAGAGAAGTTTATAATCGACTTGAAGTGAGTTTCGATGATTTAAATGATTCATTTCGAGTATCGTCTCGTAGAAATTGAATCAATCATCGTAGGGCCGTATCGTTCGACAAAAATATCGATAGTAATTGATATATCGATTATGGTACATGAGCCTAGTTCAACACTCTACTTGGTGCTCGTATTATAATGAACGTGGTCATATGGCAATCGGGAAAAAAGTACACACCATGACTTATAACAAAAATATTATTGAAATACTGAGAACGAATAGTAAGTAACAATAAACTTAGTAGCTGATGTAGCACTTGTGTTAATTCGTATTGGTCTTAACGACGCATTGTAATTATAACTAAGATCTTTTGGCGTCGGAGTACTCAGAGATAATGATATGATGAGATGAATGTTTTGTAGGTATTGGTAAGGATAATGAAAACTAAGCGAATCATTCCGGCATCAGCCTAGAAATAGGCTTCTGTCAATTAACAAATGACGAACAATAGTTACCATAGCAACAGAGCGAACTGGTGGACTACCAAATATTCTGATTGGTCAATTCCAACTGGTGGACATTGTTGTCTCTCTCTTTCAACAATGGGTGGGACGTCACTTGACAGAACTCAATACTGAGGTAAACCACGAAACACCCCTGTGAAGATAGATGTTGGCGAGGATCGAACCAGGGTCCGATATGGTGCTCACCTCTAGCGCGCTAGCAAAACTCAGCAACTATTGCCGGTGTAGCGCTGTTTTAAGACAGCTAGTTCATTGCCATTTTAACTACTAGGAAAACGCGGGATGCGCGTTGTGAGATGAGCTTAGAAGTATGGCAATCTAGAATGAAAAATAACTTGTCAGCTCAATTTACATCTACAAACCTTGACTTACTTCAAACTTTCAAAAACCTCACCTGCAACTTGTTGATATTTATAGTAACCTGCAACCTGTCGCATAAACACTTTGCAAATCCAATTGATCCAAATATTCGAAAAAATGAACACCTTTGATGCGTTTTCTTTGTTATTTCTCATTCGATTGTTGCAAAAATCTCTGAAAAGGTGTATAATAGTATTGTTCATATTTGGTGAAAATTTGAGAGCTTTTGAAAAATTCTTATTTTTCAAGTATTTTTCCTCCGGGTTATTCTTACGAGGATTTTTCAAACTTTCCGATTATTTTCCGGAAAAACCTTCCGACCGATTTCTCTGAATAACAATCCCAACCTATTCTGGTATGACACCAACGTTCAGAAAAAGTTTCAAGTTGATTGATTCATTTCTCTGACCTGTAAGCCGCGTACATAATTACAAAAAAAAAAAAAAAAAAAAAAAAAACATAAAAACGAAGCCCATTTTTTTTCAGGGTGTGAAATGGAAAGCTTCGCTACGCTCATCTAATGAAAAGTGGAAATATTTTTTGAAAATATTTCAAATTATTTGAAATATTTGTCGGGTGTCTGGCACACTGAACCGGCATTTAGGAGACCGGCCTGCAGTGATCGACCATCTTAACAGAGGTTTTCCGTGGTTTCCCTCTGTTGTCCAGGTTGATACTGAGATGGTTACCTTACAACAGGCCACAATCAACGCCTTCTCACTATCCATAAAAACAGTCAAATTAAATAGCCTTGCATTTCATAATTGTTCACTGACCCCAATAGAGTTAGGTCATCAGTACAGTGCGTCGTTAAACCCAGTATGAATGAATCAAAATCAACCCTGTAATTCAGTGTTTATGTTTCACAATATTTAAAGGACATGAAATAATCGTGAATTACTTGGTATATATATGATCTCGTCATATAGTTGTAGGTTTACTTGTTTTGGACTGACAGTTCTGATTAATTTCTGAAAAAATATCTGTGAATCTTTGATAATTCCAACATTCAATTTTTTTCTCATGGATGACTGTTATCAACTGATAATCTCTATCCAGCCGAATGAAAAATATTAAACAGAACTGATCTTAATATAATTATTTTAAAGGGTTACAACTTATATTAGTCGCGTATTGTCTCAATATGATTGTATAGCCTATGGTCAAGTTATACAATTCTTTGGATAAATTTAATGTATAATTGGGTGAACCCTATCAATATTCAAACGTACGACATATAATTATTTGAAAATACCCATTGATATTTTTTTTTTAGATTCGCTCCATTTTATTTGTGGTGATATATTATTGAATAAACGAAAATATTTCTAGATTTTCGGGGATTTTTCCTGAATTTCTTCGAAAAATTTCCTTTACGAGATTCTTCTCCGTGATCATTATAATACGTGATAGAGATGACAATTATACAATCAACAATTGAAATGCCTATCAGTATATAGGCTACTTGTATCCACGAAAGAACAAGTTCCCGCTCGACACGCTCCCCCGCTCCACCGCTCCCCTATCCCATACCTAGTGCACGGATAGAGTACTCATGCACGGTGGTCGGTACACAAGCATACATTCAATGTCAACGCTGTTGGCATTTTTTATTTTAATAAACTCACTGTTGCAATCCCAGCAAGTAATTTCACAAATACTCATTAATGACTACAATTCTTGGATATATCTTCATTATTTTTATTTAGTCTCTAATCAAGTTGACATTACCTATTAAAAATCTTGTGAGAAGAACCTTATACTAATTATATGGGAGCTCACGATGTATACGTTAGAATGTTTTTGCATGCATAAGAAACGTATTAACAATGATAGTAAACATCAGTATATAAAAAGGAAGTTATGTAATAATGAATTATGAACCTACTGTCTGCTAGAAACAGTCAAATATGGAAGCCGATACTACAGTCTGTTGCTGTTATTCGACTAGCAACGTTCACGTTTCAATCAAGTTACCGGTTCGGTGTGCATTAAATCCTACAGGCGTCAAGTTATGTGTAAGAAGCAACTGAATTATGTATAACAAGAAGAATAATAAAGTGCACAAAGTGTCGAAATGGAACATCAAATATTGGTATGACACAATTATTAATTATTAATTCATTCCTTGATAATAATCATATCATAATCAATTATCATTCATATATGTATATATATATATATATATATATATATATATATATATATATATATATATATATATATATATATATATATATATACATATATATATATATGTATATTTATATATACATATATGTATATATATATATATATATATATATATATATATATATATATATATATATATATATATATATATATATATATATATATATATATATATATATATATATATATATATATATATATGTATATATATATACATGAATGATATGAAATATATGAACATATATATATATATATATATATATATATATATATATATATATATATATATATATATATACTTATATTTATATATATATATATATATATATATATATATATATATATATATATAATTTTTTTTTCAAAACAAATTCAGATATCTTAGGCGGATATAGGCCCAATAATAATTGTGTACTGAAGGAGATTATTCATATTTTGTAGAAATGATGTATGCGGTACACTTGAGAATTGAGTGGGGAGAAGAAATCTTTCTCAAATAGATTCCTCAGTTCATTGAGAAAATCGAGTCAAGTTGAGAAGAAGAGCTCGGTCGTTGAAGAAATCGCTCTCAACATTTTATTGTTCTGTCGGAAAACACTTTTTTTTTCCAGTGGAGAACTCATAGCAGGTTTTATTGTTGAGAGCGCTATACTGACCGTTTAGTAGTGTGATATTAGTGCAAAAAGCACCAGAGCAAAAACCATCATGGGAAATTGGCAATTTCCCATATAGGAATAGGATTCACGTGAGCCTACGTAGGCCTATAGTTGAGACATGGGTTTTTTCTTGTAATCGATTCCGTAATTCTTGTTGTAACTTTATTGCTCGAAGAAATTAGAAAGGAACTGATCGCGAAATGTTATTTTGTTCAAATTATGGAATAATTTCGAAACTTGTGCTATTATTATATCGGTCGTCTATAAGGCGAAAGTGATTATACCATCCAATATCTATATAAAATATTCACCCACCCACACTAACAACTGATGTAGGTTTACACTTTCGATCATGTAAAATGATTTTTTGTCAAAAAGAAGAATTGATAACCAAATAATTACCACTCAAATTTTACCGGTTAATTTTTTCATTGACTGTGTGTGTAGTGCGTAAGGATTTTTTTATCATAGTTTAAGTGTGTATCAATGTCAATTAATCTTCTATGAGAAGTATATTTTAGCCACCCTCTGTAGCTCAGTCAGCTGAGGCACCGCTTCAGGAATTGAAGTCATCCGTTGGGCGTGGGTTCAAGTCCTGCATAAGGCATGGGCTTTTGTAAACGTCCTTTTACTTGTCATCACTCCATAGTTTCATTATCAGCTGCTCATTATCCCCCTTATAACCTGGCTGTTGGTGGGGTCGTTAAGCAGACAATAACCAAGAAGTATTTCAATGTTGCTTGATCGACCACTCTATATGATCACAGGTGTACGTAAACCTACATAATAGGCCTACATTCATGAAAAAAATAATGCTGATCGATCGACGATTGATTATAGTTTGCTCATAAGGACCTCACTAACAGCTAGGTTATACGGGGGTACGAATGAGAAGAGGTGATAATGAACCTATATAAAGTGGTGATAAGTGAAAGGGCTATTAAAAAAATCCATGCTTTATGCGGGACCCGAACCCACACCCAGCGGTGACTTCAGTTTCTGAAGTGGTGCCTAAACTGACTGAGCTACCGAGGGAGACAATATCGCCGATTACAAAAAAAAATCTCCGGTTTCGGATCGATCACGTTTCATGAAAATGCATCTTGAAGAAAACACACTGATTCAGTTGATTCGATAAAAAAATTATTGGTTCAATTTGGGTAGATTCTATATAATTTTAATTAGATGAGCGTAGCGAAGCTTTCCATTTCACACCCTGAAAAAAAATGAGCTTCGTTTTTATGTTCGTTTTTTTTTTTTTTTTTTTTTTGTAATCATGTACGCGGCATACAGGTCAGAGAAATGAATCAATCAACTTGACACTTTTTCTGAACGTTGGTGTCATACCAGAATAGGTTGGGATTGTTATTCAGAGGAATCGATCCGAAGGTTTTTCCGGAAAATAATCGGAAAGTTTGGAAAATCCTCATAAGAATAACCCGGAGGAAAAATACTTGAAAAACAAGAATTTTTCAAAAGCTCTCAAATTCTCACAGAATATGAAAAATACTAATATACACCTTTTCAGAGATTTTTACAACAATCGAATGAGAAATAATGAAGAAAACGCAATAAACGTGTACATTTTATTGAATATTCGGATCAATTGGTTTTGCAAAGTGTTTATGCGACAGGTTGCAGGTTACTATAAATATCAACAAGTTGCAGGTGAGGTTTTTGAACGTTTGAAGTAAGTCAAGGTTTGTAGATGTAAATTGAGCTGACAAGTTATTTTTCATTCTAGATTGCCATACTTCTAAGCTCATCTCACAACGCGCATCCCGCGTTTTCCTAGTTTTAATTTTGGATTAAAGTATTTTTCATGACCGGAAGTGTACGTATTACAATTGCATTGCAAGTGTAAGTATTTTTTAGATGAGCGTAGCGAAGCTTTCCATTTCACACCCTGAAAAAAATGGGCTTCGTTTTTATGTTTTTTTTTTTTGTAATTATGTACGCGGCATACAGGTCAGAGAAATGAATCAATCAACTTGAAACTTTTTCTGAACGTTGGTGTCATACCAGAATAGATTGATTGGGATTGTTATTCAGAGGAATCGGTCGGAAGGTTTTTCCGGAAAATAATCGGAAAGTTTGGAAAATCCTCATAAGAATAACCCGGAGGAAAAATACTTGAAAAACAAGAATTTTTTAAAAGCTCTCAAATCCTCACAGAATATGAAAAATACTATTATACACCTTTTCAGAGAGTTTTACAACAATCGAATGATAAATAATGAAGAAAACGCAATAAACGTGTACATTTTATTGAATATTTGGATCAATTGGTTTTGCAAAGTGTTTATGCGACAGGTTGCAGGTGACTATAAATATCAACAAGTTGCAGGTGAGGTTTTTGAACGTTTGAAGTAAGTCAAGGTTTGTAGATGTAAATTGAGCTGACAAGTTATTTTTCATTCTAGATTGCCATACTTCTAAGCTCATCTCACAACGCGCATCCCGCGTTTTCCTAGTGGATCGCATTGAAATGTAGGCCTATGTATACCCTGTCAAGCTATCATAGGCTTACGCACATGGGTAGGCCTACGCAGAGTCGGCCCAGGCTATACCTATAATTTATCACAAGAAAGACCACACTAAATATTAAGGATCTTAATTTATCATTTCAATTATATGTAAATTATTTTATGCGATTACTAGTCTACATGTAGAAATTCGAATCAATTTGAATATGAATTGGAAGCATTGGTTACGTTTTTGTGTACATGCATCTTCCCTTCAACAGCACCCCTCTATCTGCTCCAGTCACTATATCGCCACAACAGCCGTCGAAGTCGTGTAGGCCTATAGGATGCCATTCAAATCCTCGTGTCTCACGCGACTAGTTCTGGCTGAATCTTTTCATTTATAAACTTTATGAAAGTTTCGAACTTTTCATTGTGACGCTAAAATTTCCAAAGTTTATGAAATTCATCAAGTTTCTCATAATTTAATGAGCACTCGATGTACTAGATGATTTTAAAATGGAGTGGAGTATATGATTTATTTTCCATTCAAACATCAGGTCACGGTCCCCAAGAGTTGGAATAAAGAAACAGGACGTGTCGAACACAAGGAGGTTAGATACTAATATTAGTATCTAACCTCCTTGGTCGAACATTATCTCACTTTTACTTTGCAGGCACAGTGTTATTGATATTGACAGTTTTCACAATCCATGGGAATTGACATCATATATGCAATTATATGGCAAGTCATTGATATATATATATATATATATATATATATATATATATATATATATATATATATATACATATATATATATATATATATATATATATATAAATATATATATATATATATATATATGTATATAGATATATATATATATATATATATATATATATATATATATATATATATATATATATATATATATGTATGAATATATATATATATATATATACATATATATATATATATATATATATATATATATATATATATATATATATATATATATATATATATATATATGTATATATATATATATATATATATATATATATATATATATATATATATATATATATATATATATATATGTATATATATATATATATATATATATATATATATATATATATATATATATATATATATATATATATATATATATAAATATATAAAATACATAGGCCTACAAACATACAAATCATTTCAGACATACAATTGAGATTGAATACAAAACCATACAAACAACATTAAAATATTATTCAATGAATAAGAAATGAATGACTTATAAATTAGGATAGAAAGTAATTAGACGAGCTTTAGCGAGGATTCAATTTGACATACTGAAAAAAATTGGTGTTCGTTTTTTTTTTTTTTTCTTTTTCATGTTTTTTTGTCGGTTCTCCACAGGTCAAACGGCTACAGCTATCAATTCCAAACTTTTTTTCATTATGGTTCCTCATCTAACTTAGATTTTTATAGTTTTGTGGCATTATCGGGTGGTAACTTTCATTTTTATGAATTTTAGAATTTTCAAAAATACCCGTTAGAATAACACGGCGGAAAAAAAATTAAAAAATTTTTATTTTCAAAAAGATTGAAATTTTGTGTGAAGTTGAATAAAATCTTTATACACATTTCTGGAAATTCTCAATTTCATCGAGTGAGCCAGTTTAAAGAAAAAACATGAAATGTGCTAAATTTGTAACACTCGAAGCAGTTTTTACCCATTTATAACTCAAATGTCACCCAATTGGCGAATTTAGGCAAAAGTTTGGAAAAGAAGTCGACATACTATTACTATCCGCTCGTCCAACAACGCGTATATAGCGTTTTCCTAGTGTATAACGATTATTGTTGAGATGTGCAGCTAGAAAAATATCCGTCAATTGTATAAAAAGGATCATTTAGAATGTACTGATTTAATTTGTTCTTAAAAACCTTGGAATTCTCGATTGATTTTACTCTCTGTGCTAACTCATTATACAGTTTTGTACCTTTATACATCAAACAATCCTGCTCGTACATGGCTGTTTTATGATTGGAACGAGTACTGATGCTATTTTTACTTCTGGTGTTATAATTACTAGGCAAACGCTGCATATGCGTTGTAAGATGAGCGAGATAGCTGAATAAAGTATAATTTGAGTCGATCGGTGAAGTAGTTTTACCTTTGTACTTTATCGACTCTGGTATAATTGAAACTCCACACACCTTGACTCCTATAAAAAATTCGTCGAATATCGAATCCGGATAGCAGTGACTCACAGCATTATTGTTGTGCTATTATTTGTATCTATTTGTTTAATACTAGGAAAACGCTATATACGCGTTGTTAGACGAGCGTAAAGTAATGGTATGTCGACTTCTTTGCCAAACTTTTGTCTAAATTCGCCAATTGGGTAACATTTTAGTTATAAATGGGTAAAAACGGCTTCGAGGGGTACCAATTTAGCACATTTCATGTTTTTTTTTCAAAATGGCACACCCGATCAAGCTGAGAATTTCCAGAATTGTGTATCAATATGTAATTCAACTCCACACAAAATTTCATTTTTTTTGAAAATAAAAATGTTTCAAGTTTTTTTTCGCCGTGTTATTCTAACGGGTATTTTTGAAATTTCTAAAATTCATAAAAATAAAAGTTATCAACCGATGACACCTCAAAACTATATAGATCTAAGCTAGATGAGGAACCATGACCAAAAAAAGTTTGGAGTTGATAGCTGTAGCCGTTTGACCTGTGGAGAACCGACAAAAAAACATGAAAACAAAAAAAGAAAAAAAAAACATAAAAACGAACACCAATTTTTTTCAGTATGTCAAATTGAATCCTCGCTAAAGCTCGTCCAAAAACACATTGAATGAATTATTTTTTTCAAAACGGCTAGTCTGAATTGCATACAAAATTGCAATAATGTGTATCATTGTTGTGTTCACATGTAGGGAGAATTTTAGTTTCTTTGAAAAAATTTTATTTTTCAAAATTTTCCTCTCGGCCAAATCTTATGGAGTCTTTAAAAACTTTGAGATGATATTTCTCAGAAATGGTTTTACCGATATGTAACCCAAAAACTATACAGTTCTAGGTTGGATAAGTCTACGCGTAAGAAAAAGTTTCATGTCGATTAGTTGAACCGTGCGACCTGTGCAAAAAAAAAAAACGCACACAGACAAAGTTCTATAAGAGTGGGATGGAGTCTTCGCTACGTTCATCTAATGAATGTCTTGTATAGAGCGTCACACATTGAGTTGTGATAGTTAAGACCTACATTTATTCGTAAGTCTGAAAATAAGTCGAAATATAGGTCTATATAGCTCAGTAAGGGCAAATTAAGTGTAAATGATCGGATATAAAATATTTCAAAAATTTCAAAAGTTTTCAATGAATGTCTTGTATAGTGCGTCACACATTGAGTTGTGATAGTTAAGACCTACATTTATTCGTAAGTCTGGAAATAAGTCGAAATATAGGTCTATATAGCTCAGTAAGGGTAAATTAAGTGTAAATGATCGGATATAAAATATTTCAAAAATTTCAAAAGTTTTCAAAAATTTCACGAAACTTTCACGAAACTTTCAAAATTATGAATATTCTAAACTAAAAGATCATCACTACCCTGAAACTATATCCCAACGTTTGATCACTATATTTGTTTCCCTAATTTCAGATGAAGCTAGAAATCATAATTTCAATTTGAGAAATTATGAACAATTTTCAATTGTCTTCCAGGACCCGGCCTTTTTTCTGAGTCGCGACGCAGAAATAATTCGATTCTGTCCATGTATATTTACAGAATCGGTAATGCCTACGTAATGATTCATGAGGTCCGGAGGTCAAAACAATTGATTATTGTTTCTGGAATTGAGATGATCATTTCATAGTTCTACCTTAAATTAGGAAACTTAATTATAGTTAAATTCATTAAAATCCAATGTCAGGATTATGATGTTCGTTAAGCTTCATTTTACATGCGGTTGAATTATGTCTAGTTAAAACCGAATAGCACATAACTCCAAAGTGTC
Organism: Brachyptera risi; assembly: GCA_964007535.1. Taxonomy (NCBI): domain Eukaryota; kingdom Metazoa; phylum Arthropoda; class Insecta; order Plecoptera; family Taeniopterygidae; genus Brachyptera; species Brachyptera risi. The sequence continues at coordinate 4,926,175 of OZ023330.1, read as the reverse complement.
GTTCACATGTGCATAATGAGTGATAACAAGCAAGTGCTAGCTCGTATTCCGACGTGAACACGAGTTTTAGGTTAGGTACTAATTAGTAAACAACGTTCACTGACATGACTCGTAATTGAATGGTTACATTTTAGAATATTTAGCAAGTTTGGAAAAGCGTAACGAAAACAATAGTGCTCAAATTGAGACAAATAAGACGTGATGAATGTAATACGATTTTAAAAAGGAGGAAACAAAGAAGATATATTTAAAAATATTTCTCACGATAAGCATTTGAAATTGCTATTTATATTTCAATTTAATGGTAATTGTTGGTGTAATTTGAGGAGGATGAATGCATATATATATATATATATATATATATATATATATATATATATATATATATATATATATATATATATATAAATATATATATATATTTATCTATATATATATTCATATATATATAAATATATATATATATATATATATATATATATATATATATATATATATATATATATATACATGTATATATATATATATATATATATATATATATATATATATATATATATATATATATATATATATATATATATATATATACATATATACTTGGACAAAATTCGAAAGAATCAGTGCATCGGTTATTTCTAAAGAATGTGAGTATATTTTCTATTTAGTTCGTTCTACGGAGACGCGTGTCTGTTTGACTCTAGCACTGGAGACATTATTTGAAAGACTGATCCCAGATGGGCGCGGGTTTGAGACCCTCTCCAGCTCCAGGCGTACATTTTTCTGAACAGATTCTTAATCATCATCACGTCACCGTTTCCCAATCACTCACTGAATCGTATGCACATAACCTGAAGCTGTAGATGGCATCATTAAACAAATTGAATGCTTAAACCTTTTTAGAAAAAGTTTGAATATTTTCTCTCTCACATTTCATACATATGAATGAAGACAAAAAGATCGTTTCTTATAGACGCTGTTGTCTAGATTTATATTCTAAAAGTTGAGTTTTCATTCAACTTCTTCGAAAAAGCCTCAGGTGTATACATTCTAGACATGTTCATATAGTTCTGTTGATTTCCCGGTCGTAGTTTTCAAACCATCACAATTAATGAATTCATTCCATTTTATTACGGTATAGAAATTCAGGTGACGTTATTGCAGAATTTTGATAAAGTATGGAAACGCAACGTTTGCGTTGTAAGATGAGCGAGATGACGCATATAGCCTTGCAACTTGTTGATTTCCATTAACACAATCAAATCTCAATATGAGTCAATTTCCAATTCAAACATTTATTTTCTAATTAACGATCATGAATCCAAATATATCTTCAACACTGGTGGAAATTTATATTACAATATTAATGTCAACATACTGTGCATTTGGATGTCAAATGCATGAAAATGAGAAATTAAAAATTCCACCAAGTGCTTTTCTTAAAATGGAGATGTTCATAATTTTCCGATTTCTTCCGAAACACCTGTTGCACCACGGTTTTGCTTAAAAAAATCCCAATTCCTATATAGTCTGGTAGGATGACACCAATATTCAGATTTCTTTTGGAGTCGATTGGTTACTTTTCCTGATCATGCCTGTAAATATACGTGATTTGAAATGTATGGCCGAAATAAAGCGCAACGTTAAGCGATGGTTAATCACGTTAGAGTAGTCTATATCTTCATTTGAATATTATTTTGTAACTTTTTAAAATTAATTCAATGTCTATGCTGTGTTTGCAGGATGACCTGTGGTATGGCTAGCCGTCCCGTGCCTGTGATCCAGGCGCATCCCCCCTCCGACAGTGGGGGTCACGACCCCCCGCACCCCGTGCCACCACCCCGCAAGGGCAAGATGATGTCCACACTGGGACTGCCGATACGTAATCGATACGAGTACGAGTCATACAGGTAAGCGAGATGGATTCACATATACCTTCAACTTGTGGGGTAGCCGCGAAAGAAGACGCGCGGTCTCGAGCGACGCCACACCAACTGTATATAAGCGTACGAATGGTTCGCGCCCCTTCGATCGATTCGTCGATTCAAGCTTATCCGAAGTGGCTACCCGAACCGGAACCGGAAGTAGCTTTAAGGGCTTCCATACCTGCGTTATTCGGATTGCGAATTCGCTAAGCTTTTTTTTAAGACACCATAATGATAAAACGACCAATCAGCGACGAAAGTTATGCGATTTCTGATTGTTGAATCTAGACTCAATTCCACCGCCTTGCGAAAGCGAAACACAAATAACGTTCATGAAAGACCAGCATTAGATTGTTGTAGTTCAGATCAAATTATAGTTTAGGATATTGTTCGATTAGATTGGGTTATTCAGGTTATTTAAGGCTGCGGGCAACAACAACAACAACAACAAATACATCCGCATGTGGTGATGTCGAGTTATAGACCGATGGTTCGATGCAAAGAGCTTGATGCGATGAATATAGCGGCGGCCAAACGTATTTTCATCCATGGGAGACGACGCTCCCTCCGTCACACACCATCTTGATGCAAGGATGTTTCGCTCCTTTATTGCTCGTCAGTACAATTACAGCTTTACACTAGAAAAACGCTACATGTTTCCCTCACGTTGAAGGATGAGCTATATGTGATAAATATAATCAATATATAATATATATGAATACCAAAATGTTCGAGTTGGTACTAATCTGACCTTGATAACCCTATCCATGATAGCCCAAAACCTAGCAGTTGGGTTAGGCCGCGTTGTATCAGGTCAGGTCCGAGTCGGTACTAACCTCACCTTGATGACCCTAACTATGATTAGCCCAACTCAAGCATGAAGGTTAGGTCATGTCAGGTCAGGTTCAAGTTGGTACTAACATGATCTTGACAACCCCAACCATTATATAGCCCAACACTGGCAGTTGGGTTATGCCCAATTGGGTTGGATACCACACCTACACTACAACATTGCCTTAGAGGTACAAATTCATAGACGGTTGGAATTGAGTACAATTCAATTTCGTTCGGTTTCAAAAAGACGGTCGCGTATACTAGAGGACAGTTCATTCTTAGTATACAGTCAAACCATCGCCATAGATAGTACATGCAGTCTAATATTTTCTCTTAAAGTTCTCTGAACGAAGTGCTGTGAACTCCACATGATTTGGCTGAGCGGGAAGATTAAAAATATAAAATCTCTCTGAAAAAAAATTCTTGAATGTGAACACAATAATGAAACACATCATTAAAATTGTGTATGCAAGTCGAACCAGCCGTTTTGATGAAAATACCTTATCGAATGTACTTTTATTCAACAAATGTATGGAAATAATAGCAGAACCAAAGCCCTTAGTATCTGAGTTATAGATACTAAGAGCTTTGGCAAAACCATTGCCGAGATTCACGGCTTTCTAGGTTCGATATTTGACGAATGGGGGACATTTTATAGGAGTCAGGGTGTATAGTTTTCGATACATGATATATAGATCGATGTATCGCTCATCTTACAGCGCATAAGCTGCGTTTGCCTAGTTTCATATATACGAGGTTTCAAATTCATAGTTTTTTTTCACGTGTTAAATGCAGTATAACAAATCGTTTAATTAATTTGTTTGTATATTCATCCCTGCATACGTATTCTATGATTCGAGAAAGGGGATACCATAATGTGTTTCTGTAGGGCTTGATTTGTGAAGGATTCCGTTGAATGGTAAAAAAGATGAAGTTTTGATAATTGTTGCTCAATTCAGACTCGTTCTCGCTCTTCTCAATTTGAACGATTATTATTTTGAGTATATATATATATATATATATATATATATATATATATATATATATATATATATATATATATTTATATATATATAAATATATATATATATATATATATATATATATATATATATATATATATATATATATATATATACGCATATTTTATATATTCCACTTGGCTAAGATGTACGATTCTTCATGCTCAGGTCAACTTCGAATATATATAGCAGCTTCAACTTGAACTCGACCTTTTCTTTTAGGACATGTTCTATTTTCGTTCAAGCTTGACCGTCACCAGCCAAATAACAAGACTTCTTCAATTCAGTTTTCATAATGGAACCATTTTCATAACGAACGTAGCTGAATGTATATGCAGTGTACCTGTCCCCTTTTTAATTGACGCGATACTCGAACTTGAGCTGGAAGAAATCAAACATAATAGGTTTATTCTATGACTATCAATAACGTAACGGGATAAGCAACATGGCATTTTCCTTTCACACCATGTGTATATCAGAGGGATGTCGACTCACAAATGTTATGATGATTTGCTGGTATTATTGTATGTTGATCTATACAAGTGATATATGTAATGCAATCTATGAATCCAGCTCTTCCCAACTGCATTAAACAATATTGGGATAAATTTCATTTGAATTGGCCAATCTGAATTTAAAATACATCTGTAAAAGCATTTAGACACCCCTATAGTCAAGAGCCCTACTGCTATATTTACCATTTGATAACTGGATAATTACTCATCATATACGAGAAAGATCAGAAACAATGCAAGTATACGACTATGTATTATACATTGAAATATGGGCCTAATACGTATACGATTTGACTTGAAATTGCGAATCTCAGAAATGTACACGAAAGCGCTTGATTCCATCAATAGTGAAAACGGTCTAATGTTAAAAGGATAGGACTTATGCCATGTTGCTTATCCCGTTACGTTATTATGTTACGTTATTGATAGTAATAGGTTTATTTAATCAATCGTAGTTGTAGGCCTACAAGACCTAATTTTGACAAAAGCCAAGCAAAGTTGACTGCTATATGGTGTAAAATGCTGTGGTTGAAAGCTCTAAATTTCTATCTAGTCGACTTGCTAGTTCGACTGAATAAGGCCCAGTATGACCAAGGCTAGTTGGTATTTATGTGAGAGTTGGTGAAAACAAATAGCATAGGTAACCATGGTGATAACAAGTTTGGACTGTCAGATAAAGACTAACTAGACTTGGTAATACTGGGCCTAAATCACATAGTTGATGACGAAAGTTGCATGTAGATAAACTATCAAGTTGATAGTTCATAGTAAACGAGAGTGTATGCTAGCTTCACGTTCTAGCCGACTAGATCAAAATGGCGGTGGCTACGAGGGGAATGCGAATTGAATATAAGTGAATACATATATTATTCATTCCGATAATATCCAAATTGTGGCATTCAGGTGCGATTAAAAACAACAAATATAGTAATTTAATGATTGTTCCAACTAAAACAGTGCTTCATGTGTTGTAACGGCCACTGTCTTCAGGGAAACTGAATGCTGGTCATAACCTCACTTCTTTAAAATACGCGGGTGACTTATTATTTAGAAGGCCGTGAAATGCAGTTTCGTAGTTACTACACTCCATAGTCGAGATAGAGTCGACAATTGTTCGAAAGGTAGTAGGACCTAGGAGGTAGGCAAGTACATACTAGATTCATACTTGGAACCTTCAGCCACAGCCTATGAGTACGTATGATCATTTAACGGTTTAAACGTTGGTCTCTTTTTAAGTGATTGGAGTCATAGTTGGCGCATAGCATATGAAGATAAGTTAACTAATTAATTAATTAGTTCATTAATTAATTTTTACAGTAGGTCAAGTTATTGTGATGATTTTCACTATACAACATTATACAGTCAAGTTTAACTGTTAAAGATCATGACAAAACTTCACCTAGATTGACTATAATATATACTCACATATAGAAAATGAAGAAGATATTATTAATTAAGGTCTAACCTCCATTACCTCATGGTCATGAAAAAAACATGATTTTTTGTCAGTCGATTCGTTTTGATGTGCTCAATAATAATATCCCAACAGATGATAGGCTAACCGAGATAAATTTTGAGATATATTGATTCAAATACTGAATGTTTCCCTATCATTTAACACACAACCTTCAAATTGTATGCGTTTTTATTATTCAACAGATCGTTAAAATATACTAAAAGTAATGACATTCAATCAAAAAACTTGTTTTATTGTAGATGAAGATGTTACAAATAGAATTATGCAAAAATAAATATAGGTACCCGTTCTCAATTATGAATCACACTCATTTTAAGAGGAAAAATAGTTGATTCTTCACCAAAATGAAGTCAAAATAGTAACTTAATATTTCATTAAAGCGCTGTAACTTTGGCCAAAAAAATATGACAGTGTTTCTGATGTGAATTTAATTCAAGAATACACATGTTCAATAAAGCTTTACTCAAATTTCCCCAATGTAGAATTAATTTCAAAATTACTTTTTGACTCTGCTGACCAAACGGCTGTTAGACTTAAAAGGAAAACGCAGCGTATGCACTGTAAGATGAGCGATTATTTCAGTATAGAATGGACACGAAAGTTATATGCACTCCTTGATTCCTATTATTATAAGCTGAATCATTATTAATTCATTAATTCTCATAACTCGTATAGCCAATAATGAAATTTAGATTTCCATTGACAAACTCTTCTCGCGATATAAGTCATTTTTCCACTCTAATAATTTATTTTCTTATGAACGTCTGTGAATCCAACTTTCTATACATTCAATAGAGAAGAAATATGTATGAGAAAATACCATTCTGTGAAAGTGCCATGTCAAATGGATAAGATTGAAAAATTGAAAATTCTTTCCAGTACCTTTGCCAGTGCTGTTCTCATGTTTTTTCCAAAGTTTCCGGATCAGTTCCGGGAATCGCTTGTCATTCCATCTCATTTGATCCAAATAGATCATTGCAGATAATATATGGCAAGTCATGTAACATACAAATATGAGTTTCAAATTCCGATATAAATGCAAAAGTACTTCACATGAATTGAGAATCGTCAAACCGCGGTTTTGCTCAAGGAGCAATACAAAACTATTCTGGTATGTGTGACACCAATGTTCAGGAAAAGTGTGTAGACAATTGGTTACTTTGTATGACCTGTCAGTATGCCACGTGCAAAATATATGTAAAACAAAAAATTATTATTATTATTAATTCTTTATTAACAACGGGGTCGAAACCCCACAAGTGCAATATAATAAATACATATACAATACATTACGAGCACAAGATAAACAACAAAAAGCAGGTTTATAACAACACCTTGTCAACAAGATTTCTAAAATTACTACAGGAACTGTCAAAAATATCTATATCCCTATCGCAACATTGAACACCTCCAGAAAGCACATCATTGAACAGGGATTGGATACTCAGCAAGCAAGAATATTTGCAAACATTTACACGACAGTTAGGAATATAAAATAAGTTTTTGTTCCTAGTATTCTTGCGTGGCACTAGGAAATGGAACCATATTATTTTTCTGAGTGAAATGGAAGTCCTTGGTACGCTCATCTATTAACTGCGGCAATTTTTTTTTGAATTTTATTTCAATTTAAATCCGATGTTGTATCTGTAAATTCACACATTCAGCTATTCAACTCTGTCTTCTGAACGAACAGCCATGGACTGTTCAGCGCGCATCGGCAGAAGCGACTTACGCACTGACGTCGAGCTTCACCAAGAACAGCTGAATAATGGTCGCTCTTTAAGCCCCCCCCCACCCCCCCCCTCTCCCCACACACACACACAAATACTTTTTCGTGAAATGCATAATTTATTTCCGTATCTCATTTGAAACTCAAATCAATATTTTATCTCACTACCTATTCAAATTGATATCTATTTCTTCCCTCATTTTCCACTTTTTCACGCCATATATACGAAAAAGCTCGAATTCGGAATTATTCAAATCCCTTCTCTCCTCCCCAACTCTGGCCGCACATTCTATACTAATATATTTTGATGTGCAATGGCTGCCTCTGTCTGTGATGCTTTGCTACGTATTTCCATGTATAGGTGGAAGGTTTGGGAATGAGGAGGTAGCAGAATATTTTACACTCTAGTCTGTACAGTGTGCTATTTACATCAATCTACATTTAATGACCCCTAGTATACCAAGTTCGACCACACTTGGCGCCCTGAGTATCACGGTTGAGCTCGAGAATGGATCCATATAATTAATTCACTGAATTTTTAAACTTTTTGTATACATTCTTCATTCATTTTCAAAACGAATATGAAAAACAGAACAAAAAAAGCAATTTTCATTTTTTTTTTGTGACCTTCATATACATTATTAGTTTGGGTTCAGTTTTTTTTTTTTAATTGGGAAAACAAAAGTTAGAAACATTACAATAACAAAATTCACATCGCTTTTCCACAAAGCCTCATAAGGGCTTGACTGTGGCGATAATGAATAGAATAACTCTATAAAACAGACAAAAAATAAGTAGAAAAGCAGGGAAAAAATAACAACCCAAAATTATGAAAGAAAACGAGACATGTGCAGAGTTAATCAATTGAAGAAAGAAGTGAGAAGTGAGTAAGTAGTTCATAATCATTATTTTTTCTTTGATGTCATATTCATCAGAAATAGTTCTTTTCATAAATGGGAGAGGAAAACAAATATTTTGGAACGAGAAGTAGGCGTCAAATGAAAACATGATTTCTGTATGGACACGCAAGAATTTTTCCTTCATTGAGAATAATTTTGATATCTCTATTGTTGTTTGAAACACATTCACAGAAATTCCATACAAATGAACACATAATCCGCAATTCCAAGGATTGATATACTTGTACTTCCAAGTTATTGCCATTTTGAATACGTTCGCTAACCCTGGATAGTCTTTTATAAACTAGTTAGGTATAATCCCGCATTGCGGTGGAATACACACTGCTCACACAGGAGCACATTTTCTTATGATGATTGAAATATTTTTTCTGGTGCCCGTTTCATAAAAATTGTGTAAGTAAGCATAAAAAAAAAATATATATATATATATATATATAAATATATATATATATATATATGTTCAAATATATAAATATATGTTTATATATATATATATATATATATATACATATATATATATATATATATATATATATATATATATATATATATATATATATATATATATATATATATATATATATATATATATATATATATATGTGAACGAAGGTTTTCAGGGCCGCTGCTGGATGATACAGATGTCTTTGCGTTAATATGCCCTCTTGGAATGAGATACGCTGGTCCCAAGAAGGACCTGTGGTCTCGACGTTTTGGAAGTAATTGTACTTCCATCTTCAGGAGTTGGTCTAATCTGCTGGACTGGTATGTTGGAATACGATCGCAGTCCAGTGGACCAGTCCAGCAGACCAGACCGATTCCTGAAGATGGAAGTACAATTACTCCCGAAACGTCGAGACTTCAGGTCCTTTTCAGGACCACCACATCTCATTCCAAGAGGGCATATTAACGCAAAGACATCTGTACCATATATATATATATATATATATATATATATATATATATATATATATATATATATATATATATATGGTACAGATGTCTTTGTGGTAATATGCCCTATATATTTGATATATATATATATATATGCTTATATATATATATATATATATATATATATATATATATATATATATATATATATATATATATATATATATATATTTATATATATATATATATATATATATATATATAAATATTTATAAATATATATTCATATATGATATGGTACAAAATATCTTTCACGAGACATGACAACGTTTCCGTCTACTGATTCAAAGGTGAAAGAATTCAGTTAAAATGATTCTCATCCTTGCCTGTTGAATTTTTAACTCCATTGCCGTGAATATCGTTTGTATCCAGCTTCGTTTCACCACAGATAAAGTAATGAGCTTCCTTTATCTGTGGTTCTACCTCACTCAATGCTTCCCTCCTTCCTTCCTGCCCGCAATTCTTACTCGTACTTTCACAGGAAGGATTCAACTCAATGGCACACGATGTCGACTATATCCTATATTATAGTATATCCGTGCTCGATTATCTATGGTATATCTTGAACACAATTTTATTGTTGGGGTGGGGGGGGGGGGAGGGGGTATGTTGGTCGCTTCTTTGTTTCAAGGCGTATTCACAATGCGACGCTAACAATAACTCCAAGATAAACGCGAACATAGTCGCGTTCCAGAATTAGGCGCTTAGCTAGCGCTAGGTTAGCATTGTCGAAATGGCGTTTCAAATTCTAGCGGTCAATTCCGCTAGAATCTAGCAAATCGTTCCAGAATCTAGCCTGCTAATTCCGCTGATGCTCATCTCACAGTAAACAAAGTTGCTAACTTGCTAGTTCAGCCATAATTTTGAGCGCTAATTCAAAGATCATGGCATCCCTTGGTATGATCATAGAGAAGTACTCCACTGTGGTATGGTTGAGCTGCAGATTGAGTATGAGAATGAAATAATGCCAATGAATCTGAACGAAAGTACTGCATAACAATTGAATAATGACGGGTTCAAGTATTTGAATATAACTAGTAAATAATCGTATACCAAAAATTCGACATTGTGGTTATAGAAGATAACCAAAAAGTTTGCGAAGGCCCAGGCCTAGATTGGAGGCTATTCAATTCTATTGGCAATAGGAGTGAAAACTTCGTCATTCTCTTCTGACCCACTGGAGGAGGAATCAGAAGAAATGCCTGCATTCAATACAATTGCTGCAGTTCCCAATGCGATTTGATCTTCCGCCATGACTTTTACAGCTAGTTGCAAAAGATGTTCGTGGTTGCTCCAGAATTGCAAGCAAGCCTTGACGTATGCTGGGCCAACTTAGCGCCTGATTCTGGCACGCCACTTTCGAGAGCATTGCTAGTTCCAAGATTTCATGAGTGTTGATGTAACACAACATAAAAATCAGCTAATAGAAACCTCCAATTTCGGGACAGTGGGAAACAAGTGATGGGTGAACCGAACTACAGGCTACTTGGACTGGTCGCCAAGTTTGAGTGTTTGACGGTTGAGGGTGAAAGTGATCTTTGTAATAACCTTGAATTCCGACTGACTAATATTTTCGTGTTCTACGTTTTAAGAGGCCGCAGGCGCTCTACACGGGCTCGTTGTTCGCTCGCTTCAGACTCGAGTTTAACATGCATCGTGTGCTAGGCGCCACCCGTAGACTAGCCCGCCGAACTCAGATTCACATAAACGCCGTTAATTCCCTAGCTCACACTTTTAATATATTTCACATTCTATATTTTTTTCGGTATTAAAATATATGTATCTAGGTTTTCGTAAATTAGAAATTTTTCCATTTTCCATTTGAATGATTTGGAAGATCACACATTTTTCATTCAAAATTCTGTATTTACGGTAACCTTCGTTTTTCAATTATTAACAGAATGCAAAAACAATCATATTAATATCACAAAAATTACGGCCGTGAGAGTTTGCGGCGTGAAATACGAGCGCCTGCGGCCTCTTAATGTAGGCGTGTTTTGTGAACATACAGTTTGGATTTCATGCTCTCGTCATAAGTCAGTGTTACACGTTGCTGTTAATGTCGTGTTGCATTGTGAATGAGCCTTTATTTTCAATTACTAGGGACGCTTGAAGAGCGTAAACTGGAATGAAGTCTACTCGGTTGTGTGATGAGTTTGGGTGTCCAACCTTACCTGAACTCTAACCACATTTAACGACCATTCACTCATAAGTACCCTGAAGCCCATGTCACACGATCGCGTCGACGTTATCCTAGTATACGCTCTTTAGTCGTTCAATGATTATTTTTTTTCGCATCGTGTAGCAAGAACATCTTTCCTCAGGCTTGTTTCTATACATGAACTCATTTAAAAGTCTCTTTTCTGGAAATATATCCTATACCCTTCCTAGCCTTCTAGGCCTATAATACGTCGTTATTTCTCAACTGTAAGGGTGTCATATATACAAACGAGTGTATACCATCCTTCTTCCACTTCTGGAATTTGCACGTTTATCGAAGTCGGGATCGGGAAGTTAGTCTCCTACCGTCAGATATAGTTTTGAATCGACAAATTTCCGTCCGATTTGAGATATTCTCATTCTTCACACCATAATGATGAAGAAATCGTAGATGCCCCTGAAGTTATCTGTGGATTATTTGTGTTCATGTTAATCGAAAATGGCATAACCTCTTATGGAAGATCATGAAAATACTGTGATTTAATTCGTTGTATAGATTCAAAAATGGATGTGTGAGGTATTGTACGACCATTTTTTTCAATAGAAAATTGATTTGAAGTTTGTCAATCATCACTGAAAACAAAAAGAATTGGTTGAAAACTGCAGCTATCCTGAATGGCTTCAGAAGTTATTGGTGAAATCATTGTCAAAAATATATATTCTGAGATACAAAAAATTAGCCGGATCAACTTCGAGTCTTTGTAGTTTCATTTTTAAACTGTCTACTCCCAGTATCGTTGACTCGATTCATACGACTTATTGAGGTATTTCGTAATACGGTTTCACTTTGATTTTTTTTTTCATTTGACTCCGTTGCAGAATTTGCGCCGTTTACTCCGATAATTTTTCTTGAACTACTGGACTGAAGTAGTTTGATTCTAGATAGAATACAGATCCATCCATATGTATTCATTATTTGTATCCATGGTATAGAGAAGGTCAAGGGAACTATACTTACTAGCGCATGGACATCGATTTAACGAAATATCAGTTTTCTAAGTATTCTGTATGAGTTATCATGATTAAAATAAAGAGATCTGTTTAATAGGTCCACCGTGAAAGTGACGTGAAATTAAATCTTTAACCCATATCGAAACTAATACAGATCTGAGATGCTTGTTTTGTCAATATTAGGTCCTATGTCTCTGAAAATTACGCGATATGAATTGAATGATTTTCACTCACGCCGTCGTGAAGTAGTATGGAAAATATCTATGTTTCTGTTTAGATGAGCCTAGCGAAGCTTTCCATTTCACACCCTGAAAAAAAATGGGCTTCGTTTTTATGTTTTATTTTTTTTTTGTAATTATGTACGCGGCATACAGGTCAGAGAAATGAATCAATCAACTTGAAACTTTTTCTGAACGTTGGTGTCATACCAGAATAGGTTGAGATTGTTATTTAGAGGAATCGGTCGGAAGGTTTTTCCGGAAAATAATCGGAAACTTTGGAAAATCCTCATAAGAATAACCCGGAGGAAAAATAATTGAAAAACAAGAATTTTTCAAAAGCTCTCAAATTCTCACAGAATATAAAAAATACTATTATACACCTTTTCAGAGATTTTTACAACAATCAAATGAGAAATAATGAAGAAAACGCAATAAACGTGTACATTTTATTGAATATTTGGATCAATTGGTTTTGCAAAGTGTTTATGCAACAGGTTGCAGGTTACTATAAATATCAACAAGTTGCAGGTGAGATTTTTGAACGTTTGAAGTAAGTCAAGGTTTGTAGATGTAAATTGAGCTGACAAGTTATTTTTCATTCTAGATTGCCATACTCTAAGCTCATCTCACAACGCACATTCTGCGTTTTCCTAGTGTATCAAAATGGAGATATCTCTCACCGTTCAAAAAACTGATATTTCACCAAATCGACTCCTATGCACTTTTAAGGGAAATAACATCGAAACTAAATTTTAATGGATACTGACGATATTCATTTCTCATTTTTAGAGAAAACTAAAAAATCATTATGACCCGGGCCCTATTTCTGAGTCTGACGTCGTGACGCCGGGCGTCTGCGCACTTATAGAGTGAATGAAAACATTGAACTACATCGAAGTGTCTGTCTACGCCGACAATTTATGAATTGTGTTATTGAGATTCATCATATTCCAGCATTCTCGCCGAGAATAATCCTGAAGTAGTTGTGTCACATGACATAGGCCTATGCAGTGGTGTATTGGGGCCGGAACGACGTTCCGGAACCTTTTTCGAGCCTTGTTTTCTGTATTCAAATGGTTCAAATGCTTCACAAAATATATATATTTTTTTTAATATCATCGAAACTTGATACAAAATCATTGTTCCCCAATTAAGGCTATGGATGAAAGATAGGATCGTTTGGATGGGGCACCACAAGGGCGATCTTATCACCCCATTTTGATTATTTAAAACTAATGGTCCTCAACACCAGGACTGCGCTGTCTGTGACCATAATTTTTCGCCGTAGATAAAAGTCTTTCAGTATAAACACACGAATGTTGATATCTTCCACTTTGAACTAAGTCTCTTGGGCAATGATTACTTCTTTCCCTTGACAGCAGATGTAAAATTGATCATTATACAAAATGCACAAATTAAATTAGTGATGGGCCTATAATGTTATAATTAGGCCTATCGCTCTACTAAAATATAAAAAGTTTGAATGTTAATGCTAGGAAAAATTTAAAATGTAAATTTATTCTCTTTTCGTAGTCAGTTAGTCATTTGTACCAAATTGGGCTTCTGAAAGCACTTGCAACTCTTATGGTAGATAAGGGTTGGGCTTTAACGTAGGCATGTTCAATCATACGTTTTAAATGCATAAACATTCAGCCCATTATATACAGGTCAATTTAAAAATAATCGTGTTACTTAAAGCGTCCCGGTACTTATTTGTTTACCAATACACCACTGGGCCTATGCCGTTCCTTTTTTCATGAATGCAAGTATAGCTTACATCATCCGATGTGAATTCAAATTCAAATCTGTTACCAGTAGAACAGTTTACTGTGATAATCTCATTTCTTCTTTGTACACAGTGTTGTTTCTTATTTTCTTCAGGTATAATGTGTGGATATACATTTGACATTTTCTTTCTCAGATACGTGCTATATTGTTGAAATTTCGTATACATTTTCACGTTCAATGGATAATCAACTGATTGCATGTAATAAATGACTGATTTCAAAATTTCTTGATACGATAATTAAGTTTTATTTTGTGGTAATATCTCAAAGTGGGTCGCGAAAAAATTAAGAAAAAATAGTCTCTCGAATTGATTTACCAACAGATACATTTTTCAAGTGTGAATTTCAAATTGTTTTACATACATCTTATTACTGTTATTGAAATCAAATGAATGAACATTTCGATTATGGGCCTACTAGAAGAATCGACATAAAACCACACTAGTAGAACGAACGGTCGTATACACCAGGGGCCGAATTCACAAAAGGTCATAACTTTGATCCGGCTCAAAGTTACGACAATTTCCAGAGATAATACCGTATTTTTATCTATTATTATTAATTTTTTGATCTTCATTTTTGATTAAATCTATCATCATTATCAAACTATTATTATTACTTTTGAGGTAGTATCAAAGTTGATCGGTAATATCTTTGTGGCAACTTTGAACTTTGCCACAACTTTGAACTTTGCCACAACTTTGAACTTTGCCACAACTTTGAACTTTGCCACAACTTTGAACTTTGCCACAACTTTGAACTTTGCCACAACTTTGAACTTTGCCACAACTTTGAACTTTGCCACAAAGGATCAACTCTGATCCCGATCAAAGCTATGACCCTTTGTGAATTCGGCCCCAGCACACGAAGTTGAGTGTTAAATTCGATCATAAAACCATATTTCCAAATTACATGAATGATACATAAACAACCAGACCTATATAATACTAGGAAAACGCTACGTGTTTCCTCAGTGTTAAAAGATGAGCTGGAAAATTAACATCAGTAATATTTTCAATTGTGGTCACATTTGCAGCTATCAACTTCTCAACTTTTCTATGGAAGTTTGTAACTTCTTATCGAGTCATTCATCCGTACACTATGAATCAATGTTATTTATTTCATTTATCTAATATTAATGTTTGATTTAAATCAATTTGTCTCAGACGTACAATTAAATTAGTTACATACAAAATGATAATGATAATAATAATATAATGGGATGATAATAAATTGAAGCAAGACCCACATAAACCGAAGCCTCTGTGTGGGAAAGGAGGAAAATGAATTTCCCAGTATGAAAGTATATCCATAATCCAAGAGGGGGAGAACTTCAAAAATAAATAATCAGAATATAATAACAAAAATAGATGCAAATAACAATAATGATATATGTATGATGCGGTTATTCAAACAGTTAATTCAAAATGACATAAGATATTGAATGATAATTTTTTTTTTCAAGGTATTTTATTTACATGTTATATTAGTACATTATGATAATAACGTAGACCCACAAAGTCACATAAGATTTGACTTGTCTGTGGGTCTACACACTGTAATAACATATATTACATATATGGTCACTAAAACATGATCATAATATGAATGCATATTATAGCAATTGAAAAGTTACTGGAATATACATTGGTCGATTTGGATTTCGAATTGAGTTCACGTGCTTTGTACAATTATAAGACATTTTTATAAGATTTTGATGAAGATTTTCATATTCTGAACAAATGCTAAAGTTATAAACAATATTCAGTTCACGCAAGAACTATAATATGTGAGATTCCAATGAAAAATCGAGCCAGTGGCATAACTAAAATGAATTTCAGGTGGAATTATCGAGAGAAACTATAATTTTGACTTTTTTTCTAAACGCCCTTTTCCAATCAATGTAAGCCCGCACGTGATAAGAGAGTATCAATCTGGTGTCAAAATTTAGTATGGATTGTAAAAAAATCGAAACCTTTTATTTTTCAAATATTTTTGAAATTATTCGAAAATATTCATTTCTCCGATTTCTCAAATTCACACGATGAAAAACAACACCATTGCATTTCTCTTTGTCTCATCAATATATCGAACCGAACATAGCCCCATTAAGCCGCTATTATTCTTCGTGATTACAAAAAAAAAGTCTCCGTTTTCAAATCCCATCCAAACATAATGGTATAGTTATGGCCACATAAAGTGATCGATCAAACCACATTGAAAGCGTCCCTAAGAAAATATACCGATATAATACGCACTAAAACTAAAAGACAATCCAAGCATGCGTACTCTACGCATAGCCAATTTATAAAAAAAAAAACATTTAAATCTGCGTTGGTTCTTTTTGAAAATTCCAATTTCGTATCAAACCATTTTATGTGACCATAAGTGTACCTCGTTCCGCTATCTATGACGTCAGTCGCATGTGACTAGTCACGTGGTAGCCTGTCACGTGTGTATTTGACGTCATCATGTTCTCGAGCCGACGGAAGAGGATAAGTGTATGAATATAATGTGTGCCATGCATTCAATGATACATGCACAGGTATAGAGATGAGATAATCAGTCGAGTATAACGTGTGTGAAGGGAGATTGCATAATATATGACGTCACGACACCCCTATGCTGCTGATGTATTACCACAAGAGTTGCGACAGAAGCACAAAAGGATTTGTCTCGAGAAACGTTTCGCGATGAGCGATAACATTACTGTATCATTTATTTTATTTTTTTATTCATATTGGGTTCAACGGTTTAAATGCTACTTCACTGTAGGCCTACTGATGACAGACTTATTGGCGTCGATGAATGATATATGATGGGATGATGAGATGAGAGGTTATTTTATCAGGCGTTTTTTGGATTGTGGGAAGGAGTCGATCGTTGCTTATTGTTAAGTTAGTCTGGGTTAAGGTTGTCAAAATGGTCGGCCATGGCGGGAATCAAACCCTGGTCTCCTGATTGACAGTTCAGTGTTATAACCACGCGACCACTTGTCTCAGTTACTGTAGCATAAATATACTGTTATCACTCCAAAATATAATGGATGAAACTGTATCATTAGGAGAGAATAAACATTACTGTCAGTATTTATGAACTTATGACCATTCGCCATATTGTGCATTGAATTCAGAAAATAGTAAAATACATAAATTACATGAAAAAAAAAGTAAAAAGTCTTTTCGTCTTTCAGACGAATTAAGAAAAACGAATAAAAATGACGAGGACATCATATAGGTATATATATATAGCATTCAGACGAATCTTCAACAAGATGTAGGCCTGAACATAAGTGCGCGTCTTCTGAAATATATTATAAAGTTTCATCAGTCAACATTTTCAACAGAATGCATTCAACATCTCATTTTGTGACCGTATATATGCACATATATGAGATGAATTGATTTTATAAATCGCACGTAATGTATCAAATGCATCAGTTAGTATATGACACGATTTTAATTGAATAGAATCTTCAAGTTCATATTCAATCACTTGAGCTATATATGCATATTTGTATTGATACCATCTACTTTATTTTTTTTTTATTTTTTTTTAAATTCATTTTATTCTCACAATCAATACAATACAGGTATGAAGTTAACAATTTAAAAGTTACAATTGTAAGAAGCCTACGTAGAGTATGAAACTGTGTGTGTGGGCTGAGTATGGTAAATTTGTTTTTGTGTTTACAAGATGGCAAAAGCCGAAAGGTTACAAATTGATGTGTTTTTTTTATTTTTTTTTCTCTTTCATATATACATATATAATATCTTATATATAACATTAAAAAATCATATTTGGAAAAGTTGTAGAATTGTTTAAATAGCCAAGTGACATGTTCTGTGAAATATATATTTGATGACAGCAAAAATATGTGTGTGTGAGGCACAAAAAGGATATGCATTACTGCATAATTAATAAACAAAAGTACAAGGTGGTACTATACTTCATCCTATATACCATACCATATATATATACCATACCCATATACTATACAATCCTACTACTATACTATACTTCATACTATACTTACGCTATACTTTCTTAATTACCTTACTATGTGACGATGTGTTTATGTATAAATCCGTACAGTAATATGCCACAGAGTGGATAGTTGAATTGCCATGTGAATTTGAATAATTGTGTTTTTAAGTTTGTGATTGTGTTTTTGTTATCGATTGACTTTCTATAATGTTACATTATAAATCTTGAGATGTAGGCCTATACACCCTTGGAAAGTAATACATAATAATGATACATATATATATATATATATATATATATATATATATATATATATATATATATATATATATATATATATACATATATATATTATTCATTTGAATAGTTTCGTACAATGTAATATAGTGTTTTACGCTCATAAAATAACCACAAAGCCTGAAACAGGCTTGTATGTGGGTGTACACAAATCACAAAGTATATATACAGTACGTGTGAGACATACAAATTATATAAAGTAAAATATTGGAAAAAGTATCATGAATTTGAAAAAAAACAGTTTGATAATATAATAATAATCAAGTGCAGGGTTCGTGTGAAAAATATTATGCTCAAGTTGTAAGTGATGTCAAGTGAGTGATGTAAATGATGTTAAACACAATAATATTAATGATAATGATAATAATAATTCAGACTTCCGTTCAGTTCGAATTGGTTTCCATCCATTCATTCTCATTCATTTATTTATTTATTTGTTCGTTTGTTTGTTTGTTGGTTTGTTTATTTGTTTGTTGGTTTGTTTATTTGTTTATTTGTTTTTGTGCGTGCGCTGGAACCTTTTTTAGTCGTTACTTAACTTTCAAGGTTGAACACAGAATTGTAGAGTTATTTCGAGCAATTTTGAGAAATAGATGATTGCAATTTCGAAAATACCTATACGAATAACATGAGGAAAAAGAGTGAAAAAAACTTCAATTTTGAGATGTTGTACGAGTTTCGAATGTTGGATGAGCAGTGACAAAGGAAACAATGAACGTCACCCATTTCCTCAGATTTGGTAGAGTTTTACTAGCTGATCCTCCAATTTCAATCATTCAATCATCATGTGAGGCGTTTCCATCATTTCATAGTTAACTAGAATAACATAAGTGGTGAATATACACGTTTTCCTACTCATCTGGAATGAGGAAAGTGCTATACATGATGATCGTGGTATTTATATACATATATATATATATATATATATATATATATATATATATATATATATATATATATATATATATATGTATATATATATATATATATATATATATATATATATATATATATATATATTATATATATATATATATATACATATATATATATATATATATATATATATATATATATATATATATATATATATATATACGTTTTGTTGAAAGCTTTCACGACTCATTATGTAATTAATAATCAAATCTTTATGGATAATTAATAGTCGCGTTGAAGAATAAATATTTATTTAATTATTCCAATTTATATTTACACCTTTCACATTCTCCATTTCATTTCATATTCATTTCATTTTCATTCTTTTCATTTCATATTCTTTCATTTCATATTTAAACCTATCACAATTTACACCTTCCAAGACATTCATTGAAGATGTGTTTTTCTGCATAAGAATCTGTTTTTTGGTTCCTATTATTTATCATTTATATAATTATTTTCATTTTTAGCCCTCGAAAATGACCACTAAATTGTAGTCGAAACGTCGGGCAATTAAATAAATTTTTATTCTTCAACGCGACTTTTAATTATCCATAAAGATTTGATTATTAATTATATATATATATATATATATATATATATATATATATATATATATATATATATAAATATATATATATATATATGTATATATATATATATATATATATATATATATATATATATATATATATATATATATATATATATATATATATATATATATATATATATAAATATATATATATATTTATATATATATATATATTTATATGAACTATCCGATTGTGAGAAAATAGCTCAAATCACGCTTATTCATTCAACTGCAAAACTGGTAAACATACATGTTCGTTATTGTTGCCCTTATAGCATATCAGAATATCATTCATTTCCCATTTCGAGTGAAAATATGTTGTACTTTTTTCGTCTAGTTATTATCACATTTACAGAATGTCAATAATTTCTCAGATTTGACCCGAACGATTATCGCCGATGTACCAACTTGCAAGTTAATTAATGCCTATTTAGGAAAAGTTGAAAAAAAAATTGAAAAAGTAAAAAAAAAGAGTTAAAGAGTTTTTTTCCAAACGAAAGATCGGTTTTACCTTGTGACCGGTGAAACGAATAAAAGAGAAACAGAAAGTTCCGGCTGGGACCGAATGGACGTCTCCGCTTTCGCTCATCCAATTGGTTCGATGGGTTCATATAGAAAATCAATTCAACAAAACATTTTTCGTGCAATGTTATCAAGCGGCATTGCATGGTAGGTCTACATCTACTAAATTTTTCAAATTGTTCAGTTTGGATAATCTGTGGAATGCTTTAAAACAGAAATGAGATTTTTTTTGCATTCTGGCCGTGGATAACTCAGGTTTGACGTTGTGAAATACATAACCGAGACGTATTGGAATTTATCAAAGTCTACTGAAAATCCATATAGGTATACAGTCATACAATTTACTCGAAATTAAAATTGTGCGGAAAACCTATATCTGTTTCATTCTATTCTACAAGCATGCTAACATTATTATACATCGAGTTGTTCGTACACTTGCGGTAACATAAAATGGTTCGATCTGATTTTTTTTTTTTTTTTTATCTTTTAATAACATCGAAACTTGATACAAAATCATTGTTCCCCAATTAAGGCTATGGATGAAAGGTAGGATCGTTTGGACGGGGCACCACAAGGGCGATCTCACCACCCCATTTTAATTATTTAAAATCAATTAGCTTTAACACCATAACTACACTGTCTGTGATCATAATTTTCCGCCGCAGATGGAAGTCTTCCAGTTTCCAAAAGTCCGGAACAAATTATAAGTAAAAACCATTTCTGTGATTTATTTCCGGACATTAACAGCATTGGTATCAAGAATAAACAAATCTGAAATTAAAAATTTCAATTCAAATAAAATCTATACGCACATTTGAATGTAATTGTTATTTACAGACCTTCACAGACTATGCGTGGAGTGCTATGCATATATTGCTTTCTAGTTTCAGTGATTATTAATTTCAATATATTTTCTCCAGGATGCATTTCAATGTAGATTGATCAACCACTTTATATGACCGCCACTGTACATGCACAGTTGATTCGTGTTCTATCATATCATAATAATAATAATAATAATGATTTTTTTTTCATTGAACAAAAGAACAGAACATACATATATAAATAAAATCAAACTCTTTTCCACAAAGCCTGGGAAGGCTTATCTGTGGGTTGAAAATAACAAAGAATTTATAATATATGTAAAGTTCAGACTAAGATGTAAGAAAGGAATACGTTTAGTGCCAAAAAGTAGGGTGTTTAGATTTTAGATTGGAAGTGATACTAAGAGAATAATTTAGAAAAAAGAAAAGCATATTCAAGGTCAGAACAAAACAAAACGAAAATAATTACACATCTGAAACAAATATTATAGCCTATAGATGACAATTTGAAAGTGAACTTCAATCTAAAGATGTATTCGTAAATTGAACTGAACTGAGAATAAACAAAATATTGACGAGGTGGAAAAAAAGTATCCTGATTAAGTGAATCTAAATGAAGAGAAAAAACGAATGACAACATTCCCAAATAAAAGTGAACCTAGAAACAGGTCTAGCTCTCCAATAATTAGAATGGTTGAAGAAAATTACAATTACTATTAAATTAATAACTCACCACAAACGGGACAGATAGGAAAACAAATAATAAATAAATGATGAATATAAAATAATAATAATAATAATACCCCTAAACAGGTTGTGAATGTTTTGGCCCATTATGAATTTATAAATTTTACATCATTTCATAAGTTGAGCCCACTCCTCTGCACGCTGTGAAGCAGTTTCACAACAATATATATCCATACTTGAGTCACTGTGATCGTTTATATGTTATGTTGACACTGAAAATGTAACGCTGTGGGGGGGGGGGGGGTTCCCCTTGATGAAAACCCTCTTGTCGAAGAAGCTCCTCGATCTACGATTCACTATCTGAAATCGAAATGCATTTCTCTCACACCTAAACCGATCGTTGTCTTGATGAGAATGAATACATGCAAAATGGTGTAAACCATGATGGAAAGTTACTCATTTCATTTACTTTGTGTCTGAATTATTCAAACATGAGATTAGCTTAAACTTCAGTATCTTTATATCAATAAGCTTTCAATATCTAAAGCGGCAATTAAGAAAGACATCGAGCTTTACTGTAGGCTCCCTATACTTGTGTCGAAGACTCGAAGTTTATTACAACATCAACTTATCTGCAGCTTAATATCAGTGATATGCAAATGAATCTTATCTGCAAACGCACCATAACTCATTTAGTATACTGTTCTGTTACTAATCTTTGTTGACTTTATGCGAGTGTATCATACATATCCGAGTTTATTGGTTCTGGGTCATATACATTGATGGGAAAACGCTGTATTGTTCAGCGTTCGAAGTATACGGTTGGCTGACTCAGTTGGCTAAAAAGTAACACTTTTGGGAATGGACGTCAAGCCAGGAGTGAGTTTGAGTCCCGTGTGGGACAAGAGTTTTTGTAAACACCGTTGCATCCATCACAGCTGCTTATTCGTGAAACCTAGCTGTTGGAAGGAACGTGAAGAGTCCACGGGGGTTTGATTCAGCTAAATATCAGTTTCTTGGTGATAACTTTTGAACGGTATGAGATATCAAAATTGTAATTGACGTAATTGACGTAAAGAGCGTAATTGACTATGTGACTACGCTCAATGTTGTAACATACAATCTGATGAGAGAATAAAAATCATTATCATTATCATTAATACGCGAGAAACACAGATAATTATAATAGCTTCAAGATGATATAAGTTATGACTATAAGTCACATTGCATAACTGTGAAGCGTCGACATCTAAAAAAACACACAGTTTTTAGCTGTCGACGCCTGACAGTTATGCAATATTGCGACATCACTTAAATAGTTACAACTTATATTATCTTGAAGCTATCATAATTATCTGTGTTTCTCGCGTATTAGAATTTTGATATCTCATACCATTCAAAAGTTATCACCAAGAAACTGATATTTCGCTTAATCGACCCCCGTGGACTCTTGAGCGAACAACCACTTTGAGCCCAAGAGGCTCGGGCCTATGACCAAGGGGTGGCAAATCACCAAGAAGCGGGAAATTTTCAAGGAGCGTCAGCCCCCATCAAATAATAAGTGAGTATATAAGAAAAAAATCGTATATTTTCATATACTATGTATGTAGCGTGTAGCTGACTTCGCACGGCACTTGGCTCTCGTCGAGCTACCGCTCGACTTGGTTCACGTGTTGTGATACCAACTAATGCGTAGAGAACACTAAAAACAATATTCTGTATTGCTATAGTTTCTTATTCTCATAGTCTTGTCAATATAGTTTCATATTTTTGTTTTGCCTTGCCTTTTAACAAATTTCAGTTTTATTATTTCAACATATTATTTATTAGTAACGATCAAAATTTATGAAATGATTCTTCTCCTTGATATTTCATAGTGATAGTTCAACCAGTAGTGGCTTGTCCAGTGAACCAACTGAGGTGACGCTGCAGTTTCTCATTTCAAGACTCCAAAAATATGATGAAAGAATGAAAAATAAATAAATGAATAAATAAATAAAAATTATTCTGAATATTCTGAATGATAATTATTTCGACAAATCGATCAATTGTTTCGTCATAGAATATTAGTATGATTCAAACTCTGAAATCCCCTTGAAAAAAAATGAAAATAATGATTTGAAAAGAGGCAGTTTTGCACGAGTCGCTTCTGAGTCCAACAACAATTATTATAGATGTGCTTCTGAATGAAAACCTGGAGCTCGTCTTATTTATGAGATAGTGAACCATACTGAATTAATCACTATAATTGAGAAGGGGGGAGGGGGGGGAGAAAGTTGTCCCCAAATTTGGGGCTAGAGGCGCAACATATCTTGATACGGCCCTGCAAACGATAATCATGATTTCGATTAATGTTGTCAGCGAACGCGTCATTTGCGTTGTAAGATGAGCGAGATGTTCGTATTTACTCGAGAACTCTACATGGAAACTGTGACTGAAATACTGTCAATCACCGTACGCAAGACACTGCGTTGAAAATAATCACTATTTCCAGCTATTCGATGAAAAGACACTCAGTGAATCATATATATTTTTTCAACAGCTAATTAGTTATCAATAAACATTCGCGAGAATGTGTATCATATATGTATTTACGTTTAGTGAAAATTAATTATTTTTTTCGAGTGATTTTATCTCAATTTTTCCGCTATTCAATCTTATGTTTTTTTTCGAAAATGTGTGATGGATTCTCTCAAATGTGGTCTAAAGTCTGAACGACTTGGCCCGAAAACTATGCAGTTCCAAGTTGGATGAGGCCGCAAGTCCGGGGAAAGTTTCATGTTGATCAGGGAAACCGTACCACCTTTACAAACAGAAAAACAAAAAACAGAAAAACAGTCGAAGCACCATAAGAGTGAGATGAAATTCTTCCAATAAATATTGCAAGGAATACGTAGAATATTATATCTCTGTATAAATTGAAGAAAACAGAATCTCACCTTCTATTCACCGTCTACAACATGACTAGTGTCATTACACCCATTTAACTCGACATAAATAAAATAACATGGACATTCGTTTGTCCTACTACACCTATACGGTATACCATGAGCTTTGGCAGGTCGACACACCCGACCGTCAAAGGAGATTGAGAACGTTAATCGTCAATTCTCATAACATATAGCTGTAAGAGGCCGCAGGCGCTCGTATTTCACGCCGCAAACTCTCACGGCCGTAATTTTTGTGATATCAATATGAGTGTTTTTGAATTCTATTAGTAATTGAAAAACGAAGGTTACCGTAAATACAGAATTTCAAACCAGAAATTTGTGACTTTTCAAATTCTTCAAATGGAAAATGGAAAAATTTCTAATTTACGAAAACCTAGATACATATTTTTTAATACCGAAAAAAAACATGGGATGTGAAATATATCAGAAGTGTGAGCTAGAGAATTAACGGCGTTTATGTGAATCTGAGTTCGGCGGGCTAGTCCACGGGTGGCGCCTAGCACACGGAACTAGAGTCTGAAGCGAGCGAACAACGAGAGGCCGCAGGCGCTCTACACGGGCTCGTTGTTCGCTCGCTTCAGACTCGAGTTTAACATGCATCGTGTGCTAGGCGCCACCCGTAGACTAGCCCGCCGAACTCATATTCACGTAAACGCCGTTAATTCCCTAGCTCACACTTCTGATATATTTCACATTCTATGTTTTTTTTCGGTATTAAAAAATATGTATCTAGGTTTTCGTAAATTAGAAATTTTTCCATTTTCCATTTGAAGAATTTGAAAAATCACAAATTTTTGATTCAAAATTCTGTATTTACGGTAACCTTCGTTTTTCAATTACCAACAGAATGTAAAAACACTCATATTGATATCACAAAAATTACGGCCGTGAGAGTTTGCGGCGTGAAATACGAGCGCCTGCGGCCTCTTAACCAGTCATATGATCTCACATATAGTTCCATAGTCATTATTGTTGATTGTCTATTAAATGATTTTTACGTTCAGTATATTTAATAGCTTATTATTACGGTAGTCGATAACATCAGCATTACTACCTAAATAATTATTTGTCATTCATTTTTTGATGCTATCGACAATAATCTTAGAAGCAGCAATATGTAATAAAATGTAAATTGATATTACACACTTGAGTTGTGATGGCGTTATTAGCTGAAGTGACTATTGAGTTTAGATAAGAATCAATTTTATTTCATTTTATGGTTCTGTCGAGTAGAAATAACTTGAATGGAAAATAAACTCGAGATTGGATTTCATTATCTTCAGATCAACTTTTGGATACAACGTGATGTCTATTGTTGATGCCCTGCACAGTCATATGGCCTATAATTTATTGGATCAGCGAAGCGAAGACTAAATTCAGGACTAAATATACATATATGTATATATATATATATATATATATATATATATATATATATATATATATATATATATATATATATATAGGCCCTATATATATATATATATATATATATATATATATATATATATATATATATATATATATATATATATATATATATATCAATGCTCCATATTGGCCCATATTATTTTGAATAACAATTTTTTCACATCATCTGATAACATTTTATCGACATTTTTATTATACAAATCACAATGGGGGATGAAATGACCGCGATGTCGGTGTTAACTGAGGTAATGGTTTTTGGACAGTTAAAGATCTCATTTCCGTTTCATGTTGAATTTGGTATTCGCAGTGGGCATCTCAGCTGTTTCACACAGTTGGCAGTGACTAATGGCGGAAGATGGCAGATAGGCCTATCTATAAATACCTTGTCGTTGACAATCCATCATGTCTCACATCTCTCTTGTCTCTGACGAGAGATTGCACGACAACACATCTAATTGTGTTTGTTCTGACTTTGACTTGTATTTACGTAACGTGCTGCTGCCAGAACTAACAAAAACGCCGCGCCGTCAGTTGGAAAAGAATATAACATTTTTTTTATACACTCGAACCGTCAGACGAAAAATTAGCATGTAAACCACTTCTTCATCCGACACAACAACGAGCAACAAAATGCGCTTTTCAATTCAAAATGGCCGACAAAGGTTAACGAAAAGACAGTCGACCATATTATATGTTGATCAACGTCATTATTGAAAATGTGCGCGCGCTGTGTTTGGTGACTTTTCCCTATCCACCACGATGAAGTGATACCAACCTATTCTATCATAATTTAAAGAAGGTGCTCCAACTCCCATACTGATAATATGAGCGGTATTTGTGGTTTCTTGTGGTCAGTTCAGAGCCAAAGGTCCCAATTGCCTGTCACTATTCAGCGGATCCCCTTAAGTGAACTAGAATATGAGTGGCTACGGTACCGGTGGCATTGCTGAACTCTCAAAATCTATAATTTTCGTAAAAAACAAATGCAAGTATACTAACATTTAAATTTTACTGAGTCGTATATAGAACTGTTGAGTGTTGTTGTTTTATATAGTTCGATATGAAAGCGATAGTGGCGCTACAGGCAATCGGGATCCTGAACTCGGGAACTGATCCCAGAAATAATTCACTTTCAAGATCCGAGTTGGGTCATCTTCTTTATATTATAATAGAATAGGTTAGTATCTTACACTTTCCTTCACTAACAATGTACCTGTAACTTTTCCTGGTGAATAGCTCTCACCAAGATGATCTAGCTTGTGACGTCACGTACTAGAGCCACAAGCATTTTTCAAATTCATTTTGTACATTTTTATGACACATTGTAATCAAGCAGGCCGTTTTTGGGCGCCCAAAATGTGTCTAAAAATAGATTTTTTGTTACCGTAATTCAACACATTATTTCATTATATTCATTATATTATGTCATTCAATATATCATTTCCGAAATACTATTTCAAGTGGGTTCGAATGAGCTTCCCAACATGGCATACATGGCTGATGGTTTGCCTACCTTGCACGGCGTCAGGGATGCAGCCTAGTTCGGGTTGGAGGCCAGTATATCTCTTCTGTGGATCACTTTATCGGAGTACAGTTTCCGGTTTGACGATGCCGATCTCTTTGTGGGCCACTTTACTAGGGTTCACTATTCTTAGGGTTCACTTAGGGTTTACCAATTCAGTCGTTGGAAAATATATTCTGGACCCCGGTGTTGTAGTTTTGTGGGCCACTATATTGGGGTCCACAATATCGCGGTTCAATATATCTAACTAGCTTTGGGGTAGAAATTATCTAATTTGTGATCCACTTTATCCATACGAAATTTGGATGCACTTTTGTGGGCTAGGGTTCAGTTTATCGAGGTTACAATGACAAATCTTTGTGTATCAGTTCACTGGGGTCCACCATACCAATTCAGTCATTAGATAAGATATTCTGTACCCCGGTGTTCTAGTTTTGTGGGCCACTATATTTGGGGACACAAAACCAAAGTCTTTGTACAATTTCAGGGTTTAAACGTGTGGGCCACAATACTGAGGTCCACTTTTTCTTTTTCTTGTGGTCTAGAATATCGGGGTTCACAATACTGTGGCCCACAAGAGCGGTACCCAATTTCAAATACATCAGATGGGCTGTTGGAAGCATTACTGATCGAGTCTGATCCAGAGCTATATCAAAGGTGACTTGATTATCAGTTCGTATATGCAAGAAATAAAAGCAGTGATGCAATCACAAAACTTTGTATTGTATATTGAAATACATTTCAAATATAAGTACAGTACATACATTTTGAGTTGAATCTCGCAAATATGTGTCAAGTTATCTCATATTTGTATCGACTAGCAAAGGCTCAATGATATTTTGATGGATAATATTGCAATATACATTTGCAACTAATGAAATATATTATAGTGTAGCTCTGTTGAAGGATCCAGATTATTGTTTTCCAAAGATATTGAAAATCTGAAGGAATAGACGGCAATCTACTTTGGAAATTGCTTTATAATCTAATGACAAAAACCACATATTATTGCTTCTATCATGATGGTAACGTTTATTCTATCATTATATGCATTATATATACACTAGGAAAACGCGGGATGCGCGTTGTTAGACGAGCTTAGGGGTATAGAAATCTAGAATGAAAAATAATTTGTCAACCCAATCTACATCTACAGACCTTGGATCACTCCAAACGTTCAAAAACCTTACGAGAATCAGTTATGTCACGGCCTTCTTCTTCATTCATTTCAATCGTTTTGAATTAATTAGTGACACTTGTTGCTATAGATTTAATTGGTTCCCGTAATAGCCTAAATTGATGGGAGAATGCTTTATAAATGCGTTTTCTTCGTTATTTCTCATCCGATTGATGCGAAAAATCTCTCAAAATGTGCTTAATAGTTTCCTTTATATTCGGCGAAAATTTGAGAGGTCTTGAAAAATGTTGATTTTTCAAGTATTTTCCTCCGGGTTATTCTAATGGGGATTTTTGAAATTTCTAAAATTCATAAAAAAAAAAGTTACCACCCGATAATGCCACAAAACTATACAGATCTAAGTTAGATGAGGAACCATGACGAAAAAAAGTTTGAAGTTGATAGCTGTAGCCGTTTGACCTGTGGAGAACCGACAAAAAAACATAAAAAAAAAAAAAAAAAAAAAAAAAAAAAAAAAAAAAACATAAAAACGAACACCAATTTTTTTCAGTATGTCAAATTGAATCCTCGCTAAAGCTCGTCTAATTATTATATACATTTCATTACAGTTCATTATACATTCTATCTAGCTCAGCTCAGAGCAGGTTTTACGAGCTCATTCACTAACGCCGAACGTATGACGAAAACTTGAGATCCAAACTGTCTATTCAAAAACACAAACATTTATTTCACAACATTACTATCTTTCATCCTATCTTTCCTATCGATCCTATCTTTCATCCTTAGCCTTAATTGGGGAACAATGATTTTGTATCAAGTTTCGATGTTATTAAAAAAAAAAAACATTACATAAAACACGATAATAACAGCCAAAAAGAATGCATTGTTGTTGCTATTGCCACTGCAGCCTCAACCGCCGAATTGAATCTGGGGATCAGTTCAGATTTTTTAATTTTCCCGCACATTATTCCGAAATTGAAGGTTCATATTGGATAATTCATACAGTATAGCCAACCTGTAAGCTCGGAGCTTTAATAAGCTTTTGAACGATGAATTTCAATTTTTCACATTAATTTAATTTTTAGTCAAGATTGAGCTAGTATAGTACTTTATAACTTGGGGATAGGAAGACTTGATTGGCAAATACCTCTCAGGGCCTCAGCTCCCATGACACCTCTATTTTCCACTTCTCTTTCTCTCTTTCATGATATTGCGATTCTCTTACATTCGGTAGTGAAGGTATAACAACAGGATGCCCTTCTAAATGACAATATGGCCGACATAAGGTTTCACACACAAAAAATGTCAACAATGTATCATTCATTCATTTCTGATGAACGCTTTTGTTGTGATAAGCACGCGCTTTTTATTTCGTATATAACTTTTCGTAATTTCCACTGTTTACCACTAACAGCTCGTATACCTGCAACTTTTCACCTTGTTTAAATTGTCACAAATACGTATGCCCAGTATAGTTATAGGGTCTTGTCACCTACTTGAAGCAAGTATTTTGCAGTCCACAGTTGAAGTACTGCGTTGAAAATGAAAATAAAGAGATAGATGAATCAACTATGAAGTAAGTGATGTTAGGAAGATAGAATATAGAATACAGCATAGAGTTAAAGGGCATGAATTATCAAGTTATACCTCTATCCACAAGAGAAGAATGTTCCAACTTCTGAGAGATTTCTCCCATATCCCACACAACTAGCACGGGACGGGGGTGGTTTTTGCCTACTTCTTTCTTGGGCCGGACGCTACTGAATACTGTGACTCATCTTTGAAGGTAGAAAGATCCATTTCACAATTTTTTTTTGTTGAAAACGGCATATTCTAAATGAGTTTACAAAGAATTCTTAAAGATTATGAATTCCTCAGGAAAGTCAATACATTCTTGCGTGAAGACGTCGACGACCACCAGCCCCACTTATGGTGCTTGCCTTTGGCCGATATACTACGCGCAAGCCTCATTTCAATTCAGCTATCATCATTGTCCATGATCCTTCGTGGGCGCTGAAGAGCGCATAGCGGAATAAGTATACTACCAAGAGTGAACGTGGGCTTGGCGTGTAATAATGCCGTATGAGCTATTATTTTGGAGAATTGGTTAGAGCACAGAGAAACTATGGTGAGGGTTATTTGGGTCAGGTTTCGATCGTTTCCTCGAATAGGCACAACCTCTTTTCAAGTAAACACGCCAAGCCCACGTTCGCTCTTGGTATAGTATCCGTATTACAGTATGCGATCTTCAGGCGTTCCGATCCTCCTCTGAAATACGGATATTTTCAATACACATCCGAGTAATATTTCGCTTGTTCATGTAACAATTGAATACATCTCTTTGTTGTTCAGATATATACGTCATATTTGCGTTGTAAGATCGTTCACTGTAATGTCACAGTACGAGCTAGACTTTTTTGTTAGTTCATCTTTCAGGATGATGAAAAAAAAAATAATTATCACACTTGCGTTATTCACATGTTTCATCATACAATACATTGTACGCGGCACATGGGACTTATACCGCTGTTTGTCTTCATCGTCCAACTTCGTTCTCGCTAGAAGCGTACGGGGTAGATTGCCACGTAGCGGTTGAAGGGAGAGGGTACGCGAACAGTAGTCTTTCTCAATACATAGACTCGATTGCTTTCAACTCAGCTGGTATAATTATTCTCAATTTCTTATCATTCTTATTCACGACATCATTCGACTAAAATATTCATGAATCGTTGTCATTTTATAATTTTATTGAATCTTCAATAGTCAATACTACAAATATATCAAAATAAAATGCACAGAAAACGAGCTACACAAAATGATAAGTTGTAATCAAATATGTCAAATGCACGGAGAAGTTCAATTTTAATTGTGATGATAGAAGATGGTACTTTACGAATGCACTTAATTCAGTGCTCGGGTGTGTTCATATATGTTATTGTTAGAAATAATTTTGCATTTGATATAATTATAATTATTTTACAAGCGTGCCACATTTGAATTGTGAACTATAACCGAAAACTATAACTATAACCGAAAACTATAACTATAACCGAAAACTACAACTATAACCGAAAACTATAACTATAACCGAAAACTATAACTATAACCGAAAACTATAACTATAACCGAAAACTACAACTATAACCGAAAACTATAACTATAACCGAAAACTATAACTATAACCGAAAACTATAACTATAACTATAAACTATAACTATAACCGAAAAGCGTGAAATAATGACAATACACAATAAGAATGAAAATATGTTGAGCATGTAGAGCAGTATAAAGAGCTGGTTTGAAATGAGGCTCGTGCGTAGTTATGTGTAATATCGTTCGGCCGCAGCGAGCACCAAGTGGGGCTTGTGATCGTCGACGTCATCTCTCAAGAATGTATCGACTTTCCTGAGGAATTTTTAATCTTTGAAAAATCATAATAAATATGGAAAATGTATTTGAGATTTGCCGTTTTCACCAAAAAACGTGAAGAAAAATAGATCTTTCTACCTGCAA
The DNA here is from genome assembly GCA_964007535.1 of Brachyptera risi. Taxonomy (NCBI): domain Eukaryota; kingdom Metazoa; phylum Arthropoda; class Insecta; order Plecoptera; family Taeniopterygidae; genus Brachyptera; species Brachyptera risi. The sequence goes on along the minus strand of OZ023330.1, from coordinate 4,893,217 downwards.
AAGCGATCGCAATATTGTTATGCAGAGAAGCTCGATTTCTTTGTAGACTATACGCAACGCGGCATTATATGTGTTGAAGACGAGCGAGGTATTTAATATGAATAATAATCGAAAAATCTACACACCTTGACTCCGACGAAATGTCTCTATTCGGCAACTATCGAATCTAGAAAGCTGTGAATCTTAGCAACATGGTTCGGCTATTATTATTCCCATCTATTTAATGAATATAATCTATGACTATCAATAACGTAACGGGATAAGCAACATGGCGCTTTTCTTTCACACCATGCGTATATCAAAGGGATGCCGCCTCACAAATGTTATGATGATTTGCTGGTATTATTGTATCTTGATCTATACAAGTAATAGATGTAATGCAATCTGTGAATCCAGCTCTTTCTAACTGCATCAAACAATATTGGGATAAATTTCATTTGAATTAGCCAATCTGAATTAAAAATACGTCTGTAAAAGCATTTAGTCCCATAGTCAAGAGCCCTACTGCTATATTTACTATTCGATAACTGGATAATTACTCATCATCTACGAGAAAGATTAAAATCAATGCAATTGTACAACTATTTACTATATATTGAAATACGAGCCTAATACGTACGATTTGATTTGGAATTGCGAATCTCACAAATGTACACGAAAGCGCGCTGATTCCATCATGGTGAAAACGGCCTAATGTTAAAAGGATAGGACTTACGCCATGTTGCTTATCCCGTTACGTTATTGATAGTCATAGGTATAATGAACTCTTATCAAATTATTTTGTTCAAAACGTGGCTGGTTCTAATTGCATACGAGTCTGTGATAATGTGTATCAGCAATGTGTTGACGACACACAGTGAAAATTCGATTTTTGAAGAAGCGTTACTTTTCTAATTTTCCTTTATAAGCTTAACCTTATATTATGTGGTTCTTAGAAACTTTGAAATGGGGCTTCTCAAAAGCCGCCCCTACGTGGCTCAGGCCCAGTATTACCACGGCCAGTTAGTATTTATCTGAGAGTTGGTGAAAACGAATAGCATAAGTAACCATGGTGATAACAAGTTTTAACTGTCAGATAAAGGCTAACTGGACTTGGTAATGCCATGCCTTAGGCCCAGTATTACCAAGTCCAGTTAGTATTTATCTGAGAGTTGGTGAAAACAAATACCACAGGTAACCATGGCGATAACAAGTTTGAACTGTCAGATAAAGACTAACTGGACTTGGTAATACCGGGCCTAGTCAACTATCGCTAGCGGTATATAGACACTGAAGTCAGGTCGGGCGTTGGTTCCAGTCCAGTATAAGGCATGTGTTTTTGTGAACGTCCTCTCACCTATCACCATTTCATCGTTTCATTATCACCCGCTCATTTGTACCCCCGTATATTCCCATGTAGCTGTTGGTGGGGTTGTTAAGGAGCAGTCAAATTAATAAATAGTTGAACCGATTGAACCCGAAACTAGACAATTCAAAGTTGAATAAGTCGATGTGTACAGCAAATGTTCCATGATGTCGTATGTCGATCAGTCGAACCGTGTGACTTGTGCAATGTTTACAAATGGAAAAACAAAAAATAGCACACATACAAAGTTCCATAAGTGTAGTATGGGAGTCTACACTATCGCTCATCCATTAGACCTCACACCAAACGCTCTATATAAAATATAGTTGATCTCTAAATGTTTGTCCTCGAAATACTAGACAACGCAGCACGTGTTGTCAGATTATCGATACGTCTATATTATGAAGTATAGGCCTAACCTACAACTGTATACACGCATTGACTCGCATAAAATATACTCCATTCGATTAATATCGAATATAGAAAGCCGTCAATCTCAGCAATGATTATGCTATTATTTCTATTACTTTGTTGTATAAAAAATATAATAAGAGAATTTCTTCATTTTTTTTGGAGACATTTTATTTCTAAAAATTTCCCACCCCATCAAATCTTGTGGAGTCTTTAGAAACTTTGAGATGATATTTCTCAAAAATCGTCCAACCAATATGACCTGAAAACTATACAGTTCGAAGTTGGAAAAGTCCACGTGTACAGAAAAAGTTTCATGTTGATCAGTCAAACCGTGCGACATGTGCAGTACTTACAAAAAAAAAAAACACAGATAAAGTTCCATAAGAGTGGGATGGAGGTATTCGTTATCGCCCATCTAATTCGAAACTTATCGAGCCCTCTACCGTTTAGTTTGTGCACATCATCTGATTTCTTAGTCTAGAGATGAAATAAATTACCCATTCCATAACTCTGTGCTCAAGACGCTTCATTTAAATATTAAATAGTTATTTTATCAACATTTTTTTCTCAGCACACTGTTTTAGCTGTTATATATACTCGTCCACGGAAGCCACACCTTGACCTGACCTAACCCATCCCATCATCTGTTGCATATTACATGACAACCAAACCAAATGAAGGCGAAGGTTACACGTACACTCACGGCCACATAAAATGATTTAATCAGAAATTTAAATTCAAATTTGAATAAAATCTACGTACGTTGAACCGCTATTTTTTCAAAGATGGCGTATGCACATTGTCTTCTGCTTACAGTTCGTGTATTATCCTCATATATTTTCTTCGGGAAGTATGTTAAAGTCGAACAGCCGTTTGGTCAGCAGAGTCAAAAAGTAATTTTGAAATTTATTGTACATTGAGGAAATTTGAGTCAAGCTTCATTGGACATGTATATACTTGAATTGAAATTTCATCAGAAACACTGTCATATGTTTTTTGTCCAATTTACAACGCTTGAATGAAATATCAAGTTGCTATTTTGACCTCATTTTGGTGAAGAATCAACTATTTTTTCTTTCAAAATGAGTGTGATTCATAAATGAGAACGGATAGCTAGATTTATTTTTGCATAATTAAATTCATAATAACTTCATCTACAATAAAACATTCTTTTTTTCTCGAATGTTATTACTTTTAGTGTAGGCCTATGTTAATGATCTTTCAAATAAAAAAACGCATGAAATTTGAAGGTTGTTTGTTGAATGATAGGGAAACGTACATTATTTGAATTGATATATCTCAAAATTTATCCCGGTTAGCCTATCATCTGTTTTTATATCATTTTCGAGCACATCAAAACGAATCGACTGACAAAAACTCATGATTTTTTTTTTCATTCTATATTGGATTTCAACGACGCACTGTAATGATGACTGAGATCTATTGGCGTCGGATGAAGGATTAATGAGATGATAGGATAATGAGATGAAGGTTTTATGGGTAATGGGAAGGATAGTGGGAAGGAAGCGGTCGTTGCCTATATTGTGGGAACCACCCCGGCATAATCCTAGACTGCAGAGTGAAACCACGAAAAGCCCCTGAAAATGATGGACTGTGGCGGGGATCGAACCGGGTCCGATATGTCCCTTCACCTCCCGGGTCACACGAAGCAACTGCGCTAACCACTCAGCTACTGTGCCGGTCTCATGATTTTTAAATCAAATTCAAAATTCAAATTCAAAATTCATTTTATTCTGTTCCAAGATTACATTGTACATGGATTGGTATACAAAACAAAAACGAAACAAAAATAATATAGAACAGAAGCCCGCTCAAGAATCTAATATTCTTGTGTGCGGGCTGACAGTAAGTTATAATACAATAATAGATTTTTAGTAGCTGAAAATTTAGGAAACAAAGACATGAAATGAACAAATAGGTGTTAATTTTATAATTGTAGTAAAAGATTGTGGAATTATGAACCAAGGACATTAATAAATAGATGTTAGTATATTAACATAGAAAAAAAAATTGCGAATAGTGTAGGTATCGGGTAGGTATAGTGTAAATATAATAAAATATAATATAAATATAAATATACAATTTTTTTTACATTTTTTCTTTCATTGTGTTTTATATAATTTTTCATTTGTGTTTTTCATTAGTGTTTTGCTTATTTTAAATTTGTTGCTATTTGCTATTTGTTATACTGTGTCCACGTGGCAACCGTATTGTCGGCAGTGTTTTTTTAATAAAAACCATATATATAATCAATGAAAGTTATACCTTAATGCAGTTTGATCGAGCACTTCATGTGGCCGCAACTATACCACATATATAAAGAAGGTACGGCATGCTGTCGTCGTCGTCTCTATACGTGGCTCTGGTATCGCAGTGAGCGCGCGACGACCAACTCACGACTTTCGCACACCTCGCAAGCATGGTCACAGCTGTCAGTGTCGGCGTGACGGTCATAGCGACTAGACGTGCACACCTGTACGAGCGTCGCGACGTGTTCTGTCTGCTACGACTCGTCGTTGATAATTTAATTCAGTTGCATTTCTTCCAAGTAAGGTATTACCAAACATGTTGAAGTTTTAAAACAATTTTTAAAATGTAATAAATAAATAAATAAATATATATATATATATATATATATATATATATATATATATATATCTTATATAAATATATATATATGTATATATATATATATATATATATATATATATATATATATATATCTTATATAATTATATATATATATATATATATATATATATATATATATATATATATATATATATATATATATATATATATATGGACATATATATATATATATATAGATAGAGATAGAGAGAGAGAGAGATATTGGGTTGTTCGAGGCGGTTTGGCACGGGATAATTGATATAATTACGATCGTTCACACGTAGTTGATGTGAATAATTACTCTTCGTCTATGTTTTATGAATCGTAATAATATACACAGTTATTTGTGACAAAGTTTTTTCCACATTTCTCTCTTCGGTGATTACATTATATATAATAATTGCATCTGTTGATGGTAACTCAATCAAGGTTGACGTTTTTTTTGTGTACATTATGGTGTACATACGAATGTCTCCAGTGCACATATACAGTGCATGATGAAATATATATATATATATATATGTTGATTGTAATATGGTAATTGGTATAGCGTGTTATTGACAATTATACCAATAGTATACACAGAAAAAGCTGTGTGTAATGGAAAAGTTTCAAGGCATATTAGTGAGGAAGTTTGCACTCATTTTTTCATCAACCTCTACAGAGTGGTAATTTCATCAACCCTTTCCGTTTTTTGAACTGCAGAATTGACATTTTCTCTCGATTATCATCATGCCCGACGTGAACGTGTCTTTGGCAGATTTTAATATTATCAATATTATTATAATATATATTCATATATATATTCATATATATATATATATATATATATATATATATATATATAAATATATATATATATATATATATATAAATATATATATATATATATATATATATATATATATATATATTATATATATATATATATATATATATATATATATATATATATATACATATATATATATATATATATATATACGATAGTGGTAATATGATTATATTCAAACTAATTCGGTGACAAGACCATGTCGAAGTCTTGAAACAACCAAGAGGTGTCAAAACCTCTTCAAAACGGTCTTATTAATTCATCCTGAGCACTAATTTGAGAACAATGATTGTATATGAAGTTTTTCGATGTTGACAAAAGAAAAACAAATTCTAAAGACATTTTCGCGTTTTTTCTATACTCTTTATAAAATTACCATGCATGAAGACAACTGAAGTTGTTACTCCATAGGCAATATTTTTCTCTCGTGTATATATATATATATATATATATATATATATATATATATATATATATATATATATTTATATTTATATATATTTATATATATATATATATATATATATATATATATATATATATATATGTATATATATATATATTTATATATATATATATATATATATATATATATATATATATATATATATATATATATATATATATATATATTCATATGTATATATATAAGATAGTATATAATCCTTCTCATAACAATGCAACCTTGTTGGTCTCTGGAGGCGGTGGTCTCAGTTGAATGACTTCCATCGTATTGCTTTCCTTATATGATCTGATCTGAGTTTCTGTTAGAACCACAGAGATAATGTTGTCGAGGATGTAATGTACTTATCGGGAGGACTTGCTATAGGTATAGATTCGTCACAACCGAGCAATTTTGTGACACTTGATTTCACAAGTTTCGAAGCGATAGATAAAACTAGATTAGAAAATATCGAATTGATTAGATGAGCGTAGCGAAGATTCCATTTCACATACTGAAAAAAAAATTCGCTCCGTTTTTATATATATATATATTTTTTTTATTGGATGCGCGGCATACAGGTCAGGAAAAAATACTTATCGACTTGAAACTTCTTCTACATATTTCTGTCATACCAGAATAGGTTGAGATTGTTTTTCAGAAAAATCGTTGGAAATGTTCTTTCCGAAAAAAAAAATCGGTAAGTTTGAAAAATCCTTATAAGAATAACCCGGAGGAAAAATACTTGAGAAACAATAATTCTTCAAAAGCTCTCAAATTTTCACTGAATATGAAGAATACTATTACACACCTTCTCAGAGATTTTTGCAACAATCGGATGATAAATAACGAAGTAAACGCATTCAAAACGTATTCTCACTTCAAACAAAGCCATTAAGGGAAACCAATTGAATATATAGCAACAAGTGTCATCAATTGAATCAAAACGATTGAAATCAGTTATGAATGAACAGGGAGGCCGTGACAATTGATCCCGGTGGGGTTTTCAAACGTTTCAAGTGATCCAATGTCTGTAGATGTAGACTGAGGTGACAAATTATTTTTCATTGTACATTTCTATACTTCTGAGCTCATCTCACAACGCGAATCCCGCGTTTTCCTTGTGTAGAAAATGGCATGAGCGGATATCAGCACTCGACCGCACGTTTACTTACCGTCTCGCTTACTGGTACTCCAATCTACGCTTCATTAGTTTATGATCGTCGCCAAACTCTAGTGGCAATTGAAACTAGTAAAACAAAGCATATGCGTTGTGGGATGAGTGAGATATTTATTGGATGAGCGAAGCGAAGACTCAATTACACTATACCGAAAAAAAAGTGCCTGTTTTTTTTTTTTTTTTTTTTTTTTGTTTTTTTTGTTTTTTTGTTTTTTTGTTCGCGCTCCACAGGTCAGACAAAAATTCAAAATCAGTTGAAACTTGGCACACACATGAACCCCTATCTGACTTGATGCTGTATAGTTTTGAGGCACGATCGGTTAGACAACTTCTGAGAAAACTCATTCCAAAGTTTTCAAAAATCCCATTAGAATAAGCCAGAGGAAAACATTCGTGAAAAATATTTCATCTGAGAGGATTCAAATTCTCAGAGAACTTCAATCTGATAATGATACACATTATTCCGAACTTTTACTCAAATCGAATCAGCCGTTTCGATGTAAAAAAATATATAATGTTATTTGTGTCAATTATTCAAAGCTATTAAGATACCTGTTAAATCAAAGCAACAAGTGTCACCACTTGATTGTAAACGATTAAAACAAAGCCTTCTTTATTATTATATGAATTATTAATGGAAAATAAGATGGCAGTGATGTAATGGTTTGGATCTTAAGGTGTATATATATATATATATAATAACCAATCCAAAGATAAGTTGATATGTTCCAGCTCATCCATCAACGCGGAAACACATAACGCGTTTGCCTAGTATGAAATAAAATTGCTCACCCGATTTTCATAATACATCTCAAACATCTTCGTCATAGTTATTGGATGAGCGAAGCGAAGACTCAATTACACTATACCGAAAAAAAAGTGTCTGTTTTTGTTTGTTTTTGTTTTTTTGTTCGCGCTCCACAGGTCAGACGAAAATTCAAAATCAGTTGAAACTTGGCACACACATGAACCCCTATCTGACTTGATGCTGTATAGTTTTGAGGCGTGATCGGTTCAACCACTTCTGAGAAAACTCATTCCAAAGTTTTCAAAAATCCCATTACAATAACCCAGAGGAAAACATTCGTGAAAAATATTTCATCTGAGCGGATTCAAATTTTCAGGGAATTTCAATCTGATAATGATACACATTATTCCGAACTCTCGCTTGAATCGGATCAGTCGTTTCGTTGTAAAAAAATATATAATGTTATTTGTGTTAATTATTCAAAGCTATTAAGATACCTATTAAATCAAAGCAACAAGTGTCACCACTTGATCGTAAACGATTAAAACGAAGCCTTCTTTATCATCATATAAATTATTAATGAAAAATAAGATGGCAGTGATGTAATGGTTTGGATCTCAAGGTGTGTATATATATATATATATATATATAATAACCAATCCAAAGATAAGTTGATATGTTCCAGCTCATCCATCAACGCGGAAACACATAACGCGTTCGCCTAGTCCTTACAAAACGCACCTCAAAATTAGAATGTTGTTCCCTTTTTTCGCCATTTCTTATAAAGAGGTATTTTAGAATTTTTAAACATCAATTTCTCAGAATATACATTACATGGCTGATGTGACCAAATACTATAGACCTACGTCGCAGGTTCCGAGCTCTATTTATTTTCATTCATTTATATTTATTTCTATCACGTTGATATAGTTTGCATTTTGCAGGGTCATACAAAATACAAGCCGAAACTTCGCTATTCGTCCGACTGGAAGTATAGGCTTTATAGATTGATTTCAGTGCAGAATTTAGTTTAAATTAGTTCAGGATGTTTGTTTCGTCAGGTTAGTTAGTTTGGGTTAGTTTGGATATAGGCTAGGTTCATTCTAGTTCAATATAGTGTTATTTGGATCAGTCAATTTTGCGCGCAACAACAGCATCAACAACAACAACAGCAACAACAACAGCAACAACAACAACGTCCGCATGTGTCGACATTGACCTATCTTCCGATGGATATAGCGGCTGACAATTAAAAACACAGGGTTCGGACTCAATTTGGATCGAATGAAATTCGGATGGAATTATTTATTTCATTCATTTATTTAATTTTCAATTTATTCACACACACGTACACACAAATAATAAACGAATGATGAATTTATTATTAACATAATATCATAATATCGGTCATAACTATATAATACATACAAATGATAATAATATATTTTGATAATAAAAAAAATTAATTGCTATATAATATAATACTTCTCAATTTATGTGTGAAGCTCACATAAGGAAACAAATCCTTGTGTGTGAGCCAACTAATGACATATGAGAAATTATAAATGTGTAGTCAAAATGCACTACATTTTAGACAACATGATATAGATAATAGATGAAGAAAACTCACTCAAAATTGATTCGTTACATTCTGTCCGGACGATTGTTTATGAATGTGAAGTTTTAATTGTTAAAGTTTGCTTCCTCGGATTTTGCTCGAAGGTAGATTTAATTATTACCTATACGGGTTTATTAATTTCTATTAACGACACATTAACAAGGTTCTACTAATTACAACAAAGTGTTGTTCTTCGAACTCGAGTAGGGGCCTAATACGACGTATACGAATATAAAGAACATTGTTATACTATCTCACTTGTCTACAAAACCCAACAATACAACTCACTGTCTCCGTTATACTGGCATATAGTTGTGGTATCCAGATGCCTGTGATATTCACGGACTAGATTTACGACAGGGAAAACGTAGCATATTTGCGTTATAAGATGAGCGAGATTTTAACAAATGTACTGGAAAGAATGGTAAAACTGTACAAACCTTGATTAGATTGTTCACTTTACCTGACCTGATCTGTATGCGTTGTACAAAACAACAAATACAAATGAAAATGAAGTCCGATGTTTTTGATAAGTGGAATGGAAATCGTCGCTACACTCTTAAAACTAGGTCGCGGGTTGAGGAATTAGGAAAATTTAACATTACCTCCGAAAGTCGTAGTATAAAAGTATATAGTTTGACTGAAGTTTGTCGTTGAGCTTGAGTGGAAACTTTTCCTGGCTTACCAAAGACACTCTTTTGTGTTCTCTTTCGTTCACGCTCGGCATGACAGACGAACTGACACGACACATTCTTCAAATTCGGCAATTTACTCACACCTCTGTAGTCGAAACTTTGAACTGTGGAGACTTTGAGAAATTTGTGGTATAATGGGGCCATATCGATAATGGTGTTATTGCACTTACCCATTGAATATTGAATCATTGAATTATTATTTGGATGAGCGTAGCGAAGACTCAATTTCACTGTACTTGAAAAATCGAAAGTGTTTTTTTTTTTTTTTTTTTTTTTTTGTTCGCGCTCTACAGGTCAAACAGAAATTCAGATCATGATGAAACTTGGCACACACATGAACCCCTATCTGACTTGATGCTGTATAGTTTTGAGGTAAAATGGTTCAACAATTCTTGAGATAAATCATTTTGAAGTTTTCAAAAAACCCATATGAATAAGCCAGGCGGAAAAAATGACAAAGTGAATGTTCTCCGAAATTTCTCAAATTTCCACAGATCTTGAACAACATAATAATACACATTATTACGGACTTTTACAATAATCGGATGTGACGTTTCGGAGTAAAAAATTGAAAAATGCTATTTTTATTTATTTAATCACTTCATTTTTTTTTTATTCGCTCATCCATCAACGCGGAAACACATAACGCGTTTTCCTAGTACTATGAACGAATGTATATCAGGGTTATGAGGCGCATCAACAGCGGGGTCATTTAGCGCCTGATTAATACTATAGTACATTTGAAGTTGTACATATATAAATAATCTTTATTGGTCTCTGGCTTATTGAAAAGTTCA
>OZ023330.1:4864994-4874994 GCA_964007535.1 Brachyptera risi | reverse complement strand
GTGAAAAATATTTCCTTCGAAAGAATTAATAGTTTTACAGAATTTTAATAATCCGATAATACTCATTATTCCGAACTTCCACTTGAATCGGATCAGCCGTTCTAATGTTACAAATATATAATGTAATATTTCTATATCGCTCAAATACCAATCAAATCCAAACAACAAGGGAAAACAATTAGAACAAGGCCCTTCGTTATTGAAGCAATTATTTGAGATGAGTGATGCATGAAACAGGAGGGTGGTGCCGTGGTGATGCAATTGTTTGGATCTCAAAGTGGATGTATAACAAACTAAAGATGAGTTGATAATTATATTCCAACTCATCCATCACCACCATTCACATAACGCGTTTTCCTAGTTGGGATTCGTCACTGTTAGAAAAATCACGTGTCAACGGTTTTTCATTCGGGTTATACATTTTGCAAGTATATACTATTAAGGAGCATGCAATTCATACTAAGGATGGTTCTCTATCTTTTTCTCTTTTTATTGAACGAATAGTCACGGTTGAGTATATTGTGAACTAGATCTATTCAATTTGAAAGCATCTTTATCTTTCCATTATTGCTCAATACAGGAAAGATATTGCATTACATTATCCATATCATATAAAGATGGGGTTCTGTGTCGGATGTAATATTATATATGTATATATATATATATATATATATATATATATATATATATATATATATATATATATATATATATATATATATATTCATATATTTATATATATATATATATATATATATATATATATATATATATATATATATATATATATATACACATATATATATATATATATATATATATATATATATATATATATATATATATATATATATATATACATATAGATATATATATATATATATATATATATATATATATATATATATATATATATATATATATACATATATATATATATTTATATATATATATATATATATATATATATATATATATATATATATATATATATATATATATATATATGATACATAATGTAAGACATTGCTCGACTGAAAGTAAATACACTCACACCCACACAAACTTGAGTGCTTTTTTCAGATATTTGAAATTGAAATTGAAATGCAATCTAAGCATATCACATCGGTAATTCTGACATGGATTTCACGTCGAGTGCATGTACATTGGCAGCTGGTGGCGTGCGTGTGATTAAAGATGCAAGACAATGCGTGAATATCTCAGTCCCCACTCATTCCTTCGCTCTTTGTTCTCCACTCCCTTCTTACCCGTCACCCTGTCGTAACTATTAACACCGCTAATATAGACGCTACTAGGTTGCTGAATTATATATTTGTGATTGGCTCTCGACCAGATAGTGGATAACTCCTTTGGTTGTCATGGGGATGGTTTTAATTGCTGACTAGTTAAAATTGAATTATAATCTGAGGGAATTGAGGTGCTCATGCGAATTTGTTTCCATTCTGACTGGAGAGTTCTTAGTGTACCGATCGTCTGTGGTATATAGTGTCAGTGATATTTTCTCCATGAGCCATCTTAATGTGGCTGAATTAACCACGAGTTTTCTCAATGATTCATACAATTGTTCATACTCGCTCAATAGTTTGCTTTTGAAGGTATGCGAGAGGAACGAGTATATAACTTCAGAATCTATTCCTTGACAGTGAAATTTGTCTTCTGAATTTTAATTCGTTATTTTGGTTTCTTGCATTGCTCATCTAAATTCTACACATGAATTTCCTCTATATATTATATGTATGAAAATGAATATGTATATATATATATATATATATATATATATATATATATATATATATATATATATATATATAAATATATATACATATATATATATATATATATATATATATATATATGTATATATTTGTATATACATATATATATATATATATATATATATATATATATATATATATATATACATATATATATATATATATATATATATATATATATATATATATATATATATATATATATATATATATATATATATATATATATATATATCATATACCTTCATATGCCTTATAACCTTCACCATCACATATTTGTATATATATATATATATATATATATATATATATATATATATATATATATATATATATATATATATATATATACATATATATGTTTGTGTGTGTGTGTGTGTGTGTACGCTACCTATTTTGACTTTTGATCTCATAAAAGTGTTCATTCTTATAGACTTACACAGCTAGTTTAGAAGTAGACCTAATTGGAATGACCGCATGTCCAATAATCATAAGCCGCAATAGTGACGCGCTTGCTATTCATCAAATTTGAGTTCAGTTTTTGGATAATTTCAATAAATATTCTGATATGTAAAAAAATGAATATTGATTTTTTTTTCGAGAGAGAAATGTCAGAGCTTGGAATTTTTCGAGATCGTCTCCGAGATCTGCTGTATATATTCATATGACCATATACATACATACATACATTTATTTGTCATACAAAATTATACTCCTACCGTTCCCAAACAGAAACAAATACATCCTCCAACCCTCTCGGCTCTCGCTCATACGTATACCACAAGTCCACAAATCACTAAAGAATGACGTATTTCGCAGTTCAGCAAATTTCTGGTGCAAATGATATGCGATTGGAGTTTTTAATTACCCATCAAAATCATCAAAGTTGTTATTTCACGTCAACACACGGCCGTTGGTCATATGTGGAGTGAGTTTTTATCAAAGTGTTCTCTCCATAGTACTCGTGGCATAATGACCTACAGATATTCAGGCAAAGCTTTCATATATTTACCATCTCAAGCGCTGTTTTTCCCAGCATAATAATTACTCTAGTGCTGATTTGAATAGTAATGGTTTTTATATATACCCACTATTTCATTCGACAACCCTCATATACTTCAACATTTCCTAAAAAAAAGAAAACAAAATTAAAGCCAAATATATATCCTCTCATATTCATGAAAAAGTAAAACCTCATTTGTCAATAGATGAACTGAATAGACTATTCATGAATTTGATATTGTGTAACTGGAGTACGATCTCAAATTGAACCACAACTCGGCATGAGACATATGCATGATGATGCGTCATATTTAAATCACTCAAGAGCTTCAAAAAAGGTATTAAACGTTTGTACAGTACGCAATAGACTAAAAAATGAAGGCTAAAACGTAAGATGTAGAATGTAAAGTGAAATAATATGTTATTGAAATATCTTAATTATCCCCTCAGGAGGAAACATCACATAGAATATAAGTAGACCCATCAGGAATTAGAAAACAAACTCAGTCACTGTAATTGTTAAACATACTTCATGTAATTACTAATCTGTTTTAATAAATATACATACATACATACAACTTCATATTAAATTGTCTATAATTTCATGTATGCGACTGCGCATACTTTTTTGTCCGAGTGGATTCACAAATCCACATTGTAATAGCGTAAGTAATCAGGGCCTACAGCAAAAGTGAATCACATGCTCAGTGGAGCCGTACGAACATCACAAATTCACATTATAGATACAAACTATACATTTAACAATCGTGAGGTATATACACAGAAACTTTCAACGTTCAGAAATGTCGTCAATTCAACTGTCGATGATTTCAGTTGAACATTTCAAACTTTTTTTTTTTTTTATTGGGTTCTTAACGACGCACTGTAATGATTACTAAGATCTATTGGCGTCGGATGAATGATCAATGAGATGGTGGGATGATGAGATGAAGGTTTTTATGGGTAGTGGGAAGGATAGTGGGAAGGAAGCGGTCGTGGCCTATATTGTGGGAACCATCCCGGCATTAGCCTAGACTACAGAGGGAAACCACGAAAAACCCCTGTAAAGATGGACGGTGGCGGGGATCGAACCGGGTCCGATATGTCCTTTCACCTCTCGGATCACGAAGCAAGTGAGCTAACCACTCAGCTACTGTGCCGGTCATTTCAAACTTATCTACCAAAGTATATCGAATATAAATGGTCTCACTTATGAAGAAAACAAACTTTCCTCAAGTTGTTGAAGAAATATATATATATATATATATATATATATATATATATATATATATATATATATATATATATATATATATATTTGTTTTTCATTTGATTTCATTGACAATATTCTGCATTACATATTTTGACTGGTCAATCTCTTTTCTCACTTCCTCAATTCAAGACATTGTGGGAATAGTCGGAAGATATACTACCAAGACAATTCACTCTCATGCTAAACAAGAATGAATTCCCGTGCACCCTTTCATTTCCCCTCAATTTTAGTCTGCAATTATTATTTATGTTTGCCATCGAAGCCCTGGTCTGTCCTGGTCTATCTAGTTATCTGCATAGGTTGTCACAGGTGAAGGATTAGAAAAGAGATAAAAGTGGGGGTCAGTTTTGTTTTAGCTTTGCGTGACATGTCTTGGTGGTATACATTCCGTTCATGCCGTAGGTGTGTAATGGTTGGAGTGCATTCGTTTGTCATAAATATTAATTGGCTTTCATCACAGGTTATTTATTGAGTGACACTTGTTTAACGTGTATTGCGGTGGGTGCTGTCAATGCACGTGGATCTGGTTTCCAACTGGGGTCTATATGTCAAACTGGCATGTGTACATGCCTACATGCATGTGTGTGAAACTGTGAATAGTTTGAGAAAAACATCAAAAATTACTTTGTGAAAAAATACGTTATTATTCTATCAACGTATTTTCATATGACACGGACTGCATGCAATCTGATATTTTGCATAATTGAATCATAATGCGCAAGAGTAAATCTCTCATCAGGTTACCGTTGGATGTATTATACTTTCCAGTAGGCCTACGTCTGGTATATGTTCATTTTTTTTATAGTGTTTGATTTTTCTCTCTGACATTGACGTTTCTGTCATCACTATGATCGAATCAATAATTGAAGATAATTATGTGATAATTATACTCGAAACTAATATAATTTTCTTTGGGAATATTACATCTTCTCATTTATATTTCGAAATCGTGTCTCAGAAACTTGTTTATCCGGGAAATTCTGAACATTTTGAAGTGCTATATATAGCCTTCTATGCTATAGCCTACCGGTATCTAACATGGATTTTAGAAACATATCTCTGGTGTGTATGAGGCCTATATTCAGAACATAAATTAGCTGTGAATTTTAACTTTGATACTTGGCTCACACTATGGACTCTTACCTAATAAATTTAGTGCCAGGCCTGGCTAGCTCCAAGAGGCTAGGACTCCGATTGGTTAATATTCACTAAAAACGCTACCAACAATGACAAAATATTAAAAAAACAAATTCACGGTCTCTTGGACTGAATAATTCATTGCATTTCGTAGCTCACCTCAAGAGCAGTACTAGGATTTTGTGCTAACAACAATGGAAGTACACAGAGACCAGACACGTTGCCATGACAGGTAGCTCTACTGGGAGATACTGACCAATCAAAGTCTTGGCCTCTTGGAGCTAGCTAGCACTAGCACGACATTTATTAGGTAAGGGTCATGGTCTCTAACTGCTGTTAGTACTGACTAACATCAAGCACTAACAGTATTCACAGAACGAAGTTAGCACTAAATACGTTCGATTCAGTGGTCACATTACGTTGCTGTATGTCACTTAGGCCTAGTATAATCACGGCCAGTTAGTATTTATCTGAGAGTTGGTGAAAACAAATAGCACAGGTAACCATGGTGATAACAAGTTTGAACTGTCAGATAAAGGCTAACTGGACTTGGTAATACCGGGCCTTAGGGCCGGTATTATATAGCTAACCTACCACATAAGCTATTTGACCAAATAAGGATTTATTACGTGGTCCCAGCACCGATTAGCTATTCGGCCAGTTTATGTGTACGAATAGTCTAACCTGGTGCTCATAATACTGCCAATAAGCTATTCGGACCTCGTTATGTGTCCAAATAGCGCTATTTGGACACATAACTATTCTTTATAATACCAGGCCTTAGTGAACGTATTGTGAGCGGTATAAAAGTGACGGTAATTTTTCACGGCTATTCATAACATTAATTTAGCAGAAGAAACGGCCTACAAGATGACTTCTCCGTAGCAGCAGCTGACCCAAAACTGACCGCTAACTTTTCACGTTGTCATGTCATTCTATAATCCAATTGACCGTCGTTTACAGCTTGGTGTGAAACTAGGAGCAATTTGCTGGAAGTTTGCAAACATTGCGAACGTACTGGCTAATTCGGTTTACTATTATACAGCGTACGTGTTGAGATCGTTAACTTGAAATATCACTGGGCAACAGCGTTTTCTTGAATTCAAGTTTATAATAATAATAATTTTTTATTTCCAATAACTTTACAGTTGTGATACCCTTCAGGATGAATCCTAATAAGGGTGTATGGAAAAAAAATTATTTATTTCTGCTGGGTATTATTTCTTGTATTCTGTATTTTGTGATTTTTATGAAATTAAATTATTTCTGAAATGAAAAATAAACGGGGTTGCCCTGATTCACCGAAAAGAATAGTAGGGCCTAACGAAAATCTCTTTCATCGAAAATCTCTTACACAGAAAATCTCGTACACTGAAAATGTCTTACACCGAAATATCGTTCTTTTCGGAGTACGATATTTTCGGTGAGGTTTGGTTATAGGTTGAGTTATTATTAGGTCATCTCAACCTAACCTGAACCGAAAATGTCTTTCAATGAAAATATCTTCACTGGAAAGAACGATATTTTTAAGCATGATAGTATATCATTTGGGCGAAAGAGGAAAGGGATATAGTCCTAAACTATTTGAATACAATATCGTAACTCCGCTCAGGTCTTGCCTTCTCGTACGAGTCACGATGTAAAATAACGTTTTTGGTGTGAGAGATTTTTGGCTCACAATATTTTCGGTGTTCGAAATTTTCAATTTACGAGAATATCGGTGTACAATTTTCAGGTGTATCAGAGACAACACAAACGAACGAATTGATTGTTTTTGAAAAACTAGTGTGTTGATTCAAACTTTCAACTTACAACTTTTTGATGAGTCAATTCATCTGAATTTGGATGAAAAGAACGTAGGCCTACCGGTAGGGTACTGTACACAAATAAATTAATCGAACAAATTGGAATTATGTATGAATCAGACGAAGTACATTTCAATTCATTCATTCAATTGACGACTAGTGATTGACCCGCCCATAAACGTCACAAAACAGAACATCCAATCAAATGGGTTTTGTTATGTGGGAAATTTCACTTTTACCTATCAGAGTATATATCTAAATTCCCACATGAAGTATAGATCAAGGTGGCCCTGGCGATTAGCCACGCCTATCACTAGTGGTCAATTGATAATTAACCCCCAGATTCACGATTTTTCCCTAATTTTGAATATACCCTTGACACAATTGATAGGTTGTAGATTAATTGACTTACTGAACGTTTATGAGGAGAATGGTGATGACAGGAACACGCTATAAGTTTTCCTTGTCTCTATAATAACATGTCACTCATACTCTATGTGGTCGTATGTACATAATACAGGCATGAAGTCTCGATCATATCCTCTATGATCTAGTAGTATGCCAATACCAACAGGAGAAGCAATATAGAGCCGACTTTTTTCTTGACATCAACAGAACAAAACATGACGTTTAATTAATTCTCATTTCGCCGTGATCAAATTCTCATATTAATTTTCAAACTTTCTCATTTGCCATCTCGTATATATGATTAGATATTGTTTTATGTAATTTTGATTTTTCATTTTTCAGTCCTTTGTACCTCGTAGAATATTCTGAACTGTGACTACGAATTCAGTCAGGTTTTCGCGAAATCAAACTGATATAACCAAAACTTACTTCGCCATTCCGAATTAATGGACCATCGCCGAAAAATAATATACATTAGTGCTAGAGCTGAGAAAATAACTCGTCGTCAATTTATAGCCTAATGAAAACAAGACAAAAAACATTCGTGGCTCCCATAAAACGTGATCGTAAAGATCTCGAAGAATAGCCAGCACTTTTCCTTGTGTAAATATACCCAATGAAATATATAGGGCGATAGCACGTTTGTCAGGTTACCATAGCAACTAGAAAAGTTGGGGAGGGAGGGGAATACGAACTATACACCCGAGATTGTGTTTGGAGATGTCAATTTGGGAGGGATATTGTTGTCCACTTATCACAACAGTGGAAAGTTTTATTCGTCACTTGAAATAAGCCCCTAGTCTATCAACTATTAGATGAGCAGTGCTATTATAACACATCTTTAGACCTAGAAGCTAAAAATCCCAGGATCCCTCAAAGCGACACCCGCTAAAATGAAAATATGTAAATTCTCTGTGAATCTCCATTGTTGAAACAACGGGAAACCTTTTTCTAATCGAAATCGAAAACGAAATCGACATGAAGTCGAATTGTTTTTCAAACTAAGGATGATGAGGTAGGATCGTTCGGACGGGCGGGGCTTTCTAAGGACGACCTTACCTCCCTAGAAGTACTAGCCTAGCAGCAGATTGCATGGATTTTCAAAAATGGAAAACTACAAAGAATAGGCATGCATTCACATGTTCTCGTTGTTAGAGACGACATTTATCAAAGTTTCAGTATACCTTGATACTTCAAACGCATACGACCTCATTTTATGTGGTCAAGAGATGCGTCTAGTGTTTGTATACATATATATATATATATATATATATATATATATATATATATATATATATATATATATATGCTTTTATTACCTTCCGGATGATGCCGCTTACAATTAGATGAACGCTGTGGGGACCGCACTCCCCACGTTGTCCAACTCACTTGACGTTTCGGGTGGATCACACCACCCATCTTCAGAAACTAAAACTGATTCAGTCCGAAACACAGGACCGAACCCCACAAGATCTAATATCTAATTGTAAGCGGCATCATCCGGAAGGTAATAAAAGCATCACGTATGTCCGCGAAAACTTGAAATTAAACATATATATATATATATATATATATATATATATATATATATATATATATATATATTCATCTATATCTATATCTATATCTATCTATCTATATATATATATATATATATATATATATATATATATATATATATATATATATATAATGAATGAATATGTGTATATATATACATATATATATTTATATATATATATATATATATATATATATATATATATATATATATATATATATACATAAATATATATATATATATATATATATATATATATATATATATATATATATATATATATATATATATATATAAATATATGGAAATAATATAAATATATAAAGGCATAATATCTCTACGTATTGTATGTATATCAATTGCTTATTGAGCCTATTATTGTAGTCAACATGATTGAATGAAAATGATTAATTCATGCAAATTAATTTGATTTACATAGTCCATACCATCAACTAGATATAGGAACACGTGGAATTATAATTATTGGGAATAATCCTAGTGAGTAACCAATCGAAATAATAATTGTGATTACTTCTTTATCTTCTTTTTTTTCATATTGGGTTTTAACGACGCACTGTAATGATTACTAAGATCCATTGACGTCCGATGAATGATTAATGAGATGAAGGGATGATGAGATTAAGGTTTTTTTGGGATAGTTGGAAGGAAGCGGTCGTGGCCTATATTATAGGAACCATCCCGGCATTAGCCTAGACTGCAGAGGGAAACCACGAAAAACCCCTGTAAAGATGGACGGTGGCGGGGATCGAACCGGGTCCGACATGTCCCTTCACCTCCCGGGTCACATGAAGCAAGTGAGCTAACCACTCAGCTACATGTGCCGGTGCTTAATTATCTTCGACGTCATCTGTATACACAAGAGTTAAACTATAGGCCTATCAACCATAGTTATGCCACAAGTGTAGAGTAGGCCTATATTCGGTGATGTAAATTCACATGTTCTCTGCTAACGAAATTATCATGTAGGCCTACTACAGCTTCATGAAAATTGTTGGAA
>OZ023330.1:4829994-4862494 GCA_964007535.1 Brachyptera risi | reverse complement strand
GTCGCGCGTCATGGCGGCTCAAAGTCGCGAGGCGGCAGACCACTGACCAATCAGGGACAAGTCGCGAATCGCTTCACGAGAGTTGATGTTTGTTCAACATTCGAGCGCGCCGCCATGACACGCGACATGGTATCGCGCGATATGAGAATCGCGTGCATGGAAATCCAGCTTTATTGTCTTCAACTAGGGTTCAAGATGTCGAGGTGTGATAACCTCGAAAGTGAAACTCGATAGTGAAACTCGATAGTGTAACTCGATAGTGTAACTCGAAAGTGAAAGATGAGATACTTTGAAATTCATATTCACAATTGCATCAATTACAATTTTCAAACAGATTCTAATCCGAGTTGGTTGAATAATGTTTATTACAGTTTTCGTTTTTTTCTAGTTTCAAGCAAATGTATGACCGATGAATCATGAATCATAGAAATCATAAATCATTTAGAAATCATCTAGTAATCATAGGGCCCTGTTTGTTCGCGGGTCATGACACTTTTACATCGAATTAGCGGGTTTACTCCATAGTATTCAATGTCCTGCTGTATTTTCCACTGTCCACTGCCTACTGCCTATTCTATACTGCTTACTGCCCTACTGCCTCCTGATGGAGCTTTCTTTTTAAATCATGTTCGCACATGGAGAGTTAGAAACTCTACGTCTCTCACTGTTTCTAAAAAATAGTCCTTTCACAAACTGAAATTAATTGAACTAGTTCCTTCGAATAATTTGTATGGTACAAGTGGAGTGGAATTCTTCATCCTGTGAAGAATGGAATCACCATCCATTATTTTTCCTGCTTTTAATCTAGTCTTTTGAAATCATCGATTAGAAAGCTAATATACATAAGAAGATTAATACAAAACTTTTTGAAAGTAGTTGTTCTGGGAACTCAGTTCACTCAGTTTTGAGGTAATCAATAAGTTAAATTTTCTGAACGGCAAATAAAACTATCCAGAAATAAAAACTAAACTGTTGTCACAGTTGTTGTCAACTGTTATCATAAAAAAATTGGAAAGTTTGTATCGTGCTAGCTATTTTGTACTTTGAGTGACCTCGACAGTTCAACTGCACAGGTGGTTTTTTTATTTCGGGTTTTAACGACGCACTGTAATGATTACTAAGATCTATTCGCGTCGGATGAATGATTAATGAGATGATGGAATGATGAGATGAAGGTTTTTATGGGTAGTGGGAAGGATAGTGGGAAGGAAGCGGTCGTGGCCTATATTGTAGGAACCATCCCGGCATTAGCCTAGAATACAGAGGGAAACCACGAAAAACCCCTGTACAGATGGACGGTGGCGGGGATCGAACCGGGTCCGATATGCCCCTTCACCTTCCGGGTCACATGGCACAGGTAGTTTTGGTTCCGATTGGTATTGGTAAAACAAAGTTATATATTCAAGATAAAAGTCTCGTTGAATCAGACTTTCTAAACACATTCGTAAGACCAATAGAAGAATATAATTGAGTAAATAAATTGGATCACAATTCTCAATCTATAATTAACAATCGCTAGGAAAATCACCCCGACCTTTCTAATAACAATCAGACACATTAAAAGGAATATAATATTTATATATCATATATATATATATATATATATATATATATATATATATATATATATATATATATATATATATATATATATATATATATATATTATATATATATATATATATATATATTAATATATATATATATATATATATATATATATATATATATATATATATATATATATATATATATATATATATATATATATGAATATATAATAAAATGAAACAATATCATGAAAGTGAAACAACCTTCATCATATGATTCTATTATACTTACGATACTTACATTATTTCAACATGATAATGATTACTATAACATGAATCGAAACATGAATCCCGCTAGTATTCCTCTTTCGTATAGCCACGTGATCAATCCAGTTGTTGTTCTCTGTTGTTCCCAGAATAAGAATGTTCTATTCTTTTTGCTAACGTTGGAAACTATAGGTATCATGCCTATATCACAATCAATTTTAATTGATAACAAAGAACTGACCACTTCCAATGACTTGATACACGATCATAATACTAGAATTAAGAATGATATCAGATTGGAAAAGTACAGGAGTAAGAAATGTTCCAAAGATCCACTCTACATGGGATCCAAACTTTTCAATGTTTTACCATTAAATATTAAGAACAAAAAAGGAAATGATTTTAAAAATACCCTTAAAGCATTTTTAATAAATAAGTGTTTCTATTCAATAGATGACTATTTATCATCTTCACAAATCAAATAGAACAGATATGTATAAGGTTTATTGAATCTTTTTTCTACTTTATCATGATGTTATTGTATTTTATGTTCAATTTTGTACATGGTGTATTTTTATCGTATTGTGTTATTATGACTTATCCAATATCATGTATTGATCAATTCTGGATGGAAATAAATATCATTATTATTATTATTATTATTATTATTATTATTATTATTATTAAAAGCAATAAAGCAATAAAAAAAAAAAAAAAAAAAAATTATTATTATTATTATTATTATTTCATCGCGGTTGTTTTCTTATAATCAGTATGGGTTTTGAATTTTCATACCATTTGTAGCCTACTAAATAACACGATACTGTGTTCTATCATTCTTTTTTTTTCAATCTATTCTTCTATCTACTTATTTTTTCATCTAGTTGTTAGTTTTTATACTCCCTATATTTGTGCCATGTACAAATCTTTGGATTCAATATAATAAAATAAAATAAAATAAAAATGAAATATTCATGCCCGTTCTGTTTATGAAAAAGATTACACCTTCATTGTTTATATACTAGAGGAAATCGCAACATATTATGAGTTGCAAGATGAGCGAGAGGTGCGTGAAATAGAATGGAGAGCTGTGGAAACACTTCGATTGTAAGACACGGTCTTCCTGTTTTACCCGATGTAATCTTTAAAATCGTTCGGCG
This sequence comes from Brachyptera risi, assembly GCA_964007535.1. Taxonomy (NCBI): domain Eukaryota; kingdom Metazoa; phylum Arthropoda; class Insecta; order Plecoptera; family Taeniopterygidae; genus Brachyptera; species Brachyptera risi. The sequence goes on along the minus strand of OZ023330.1, from coordinate 4,859,517 downwards.
TTTCAATGATTAATTTTACTTTTTGTTAATAGCTTATAATTGAATGATCAGCAAAAAAAATATCATAATTATATTTCACGGAACGGCTGATCCGATTCATCCATCATTCGTATATTCAAATCATGTTAAAATTTGAATTCATTCACAGAAATTCATTTTCCTCAATTTTTTCCTCCGAGTTATTCTCATGTTTTTTTCATCTGAAATTGTCGTAAAATTATTTCTCAAAAGTACAACCGATGTACGGTGAAATTCATTTCCGAGTTTTCGAGTCATCTAATTATTTTCACAATATAAGTTATACCACTGGGAACTCACAAGAAGTCATAAATTTGATCCGGCTCAAAGTTATGACAATTTCTAGAGATAATTCCATATTTACTTCATCAATGATTTTCAATTTTTCAACTCCAATTTTGAATTGAATCTATTACTATTATCAATCTATTATTATTATCTTTGAGACAATATCAAAGTTGATCGGTAGTATCTTTGTAGCAACTTTGATCGGGATCAGAGTTGATCCCGATTAGCGCTATGAACTTTTGTGAATTCGGTCTCTACTGTCTACTGCAAAGTAGGCTGTATTAAATATAGAGAGACTTTGGAGCATGTATGGACTCTCTTCACTCGCGGCCATTCGTAGGCCAATCCTTAAGTTCCAGATCATGACAGAAATGTGACTTTAAAACTAGAAAAAACATAAAAACATTTAAGTGTAAACTTTAAAAAGTTCTTTATTCATTAGACGAGTTTTTAGTCGACTCGTTATGATCAGTATTTACTCTTGTGACATATGAGTATATAGATTGTAGAGTTTAAGCATTTTTTCCAAGTATGTGACGCAAATAACTGTATATGTAGTGAAATAGCCATTTTATTGATATTGTAAATAATTAAATCCTAATGAACAATTGTATTCATTCAAATTTAGTTCTCTGTAACACTAGCATTCTTTAGACCTATCATGAATTCATTATAATTATTTCTGTTATAACTACATCGTTTTATTTTGATTCATCATTCTAGTGATATATTTTGATTTATCTCTCATTTCCATTGTACTTATCTTTGTATCCAATCTATTCATTGAAATAACTTCAACGCATGCACAACCACCGAAGTGTTTACAAGTTCACCTTCCACTCTCATAGATACAATTTCATAAATACACTTTCATAGATACACTTTCATGGATGAATCTACAAGTATACGTATACTGTCAGAACAATGGTAGATCCACTTATTCCATGGATATAAATATAGACCTATACACCGTACGACACGTAGGCCTATTACACATATATTTTATCGTTTCAAATCAATTCAGAGTTGAAAGTGAGGTGACAATACTCTTACATCATAGTTATGCACATGGACATATACCATGCAATGCGGTTGAACACTTAATGAAACGAGTCAAGTGATACGAAATGGCTTTACTTGAGTGAAAATATAATGATCTCTCATAAACCCCTATTAAAGAAGCCCAGGAACAAGTACTGTATACATGCTACATGAAAAGTACAACTATTCATTGAGTGTGTATAATTACTTGCAACCGGGAAAATACTGAAGATGGTTCTGTGGAAAGGTAGACGAGGTGTGTAAACGACGAATGCCAAATACTTGTGTTGTATACACGAAAAAAGATGATCGGCCATCAATAATATAAACCCGAATATCACAGTTAATTTTATATAGCTGTGGTACGCCTATTTGAGGGTAAGTGATTTTCGGATGAGCGTAGCGAAGTCTCCATCCTACTCTTATAGGACTTTGTCTGTCTGTGTGGGTTTTTTTTGTGTGCACTCCACAGGTCGCAGGGTTTGACTGATCGACAAGAAACTTTTTTGTACGGGCACACTTTTACAACTTGGAACTGTATAGTTTTTGGAATGAATCGGTTTGACCGATATTGAGAAATATCATGTTAAAATTTTTAAAAACCTCATAAGATTAGACTGAGCAAGAAAATGTGAAAAATAAAATCTCTTCAAATAGAATAAAATTTTCTGTAAATGTGTATACATCAATGACACACATTATCACCGTTTTGTAAGCAATTCGAAACAGCCGTTTTGGAGAAAAAAATTAAATTAGCTGTTTTTATTCATCAAATATATTACAGGAGTGGAAGCATAATTGAGTTGCCGAGATTCACTGCATTCTAGATTCAAAAGTTGACCAACAATAAAGTATTTTTTATATGCATCAAGGTGTGTAGAATACCAGAGTCAATACAGTGGCAAGGGTAGAACTACTTCAACGACTTCTATAGCTTATTCAGATATCAAGGTGTGTAGATTACCAGAGTCGATGAAGTGGCAAGGGTGGAACTACTTCAAGGACTTTTATACCTTATTCAGATATCTCGCTCATCTTACAACGCATATTTAGCGTTTGACTATAGTTTAGGAATAAATTGACAATTGGGAACACTATACTGGTTTACAATGCAAAACGACAGTATAACCATAGACTAAAGAATACTACTAGTCTTCTTTAGTCTATGGTTAATGCTATGGCTATGACGTCACAAAAACATTACGACAAAGTCGAGTGGAAACAGCCATAACAAAAATCGTACCGATAACGTTTCGGACGACAAAAATGATCGGAAGTGGAAACCCTGCTTTACTTGCCTCCAGTCGGCGCTCACTTGTTGCTCGACGTTCTAGTGTGAGGTCATTGCGTGTGAACAAACGTCTGTGTGGGATAGGTTGCGGGGTCGAGTGGATGCCTTATTTCACAGAGATATGACAGTTAGGTCCAGTATTACCACGGCCAGTTAGTATTTATCTGAGAGTTGGTGAAAACAAATATTATGAGTAACCATGGTGATAACAAGTTTGAACTGTCAGATAAAGGCTAACTAGACTTGGTAATATCGGGCCTTGAACAAACAATTGGTATATATTTATTCCAAGTAATAGAGAAACGTCGAGTGAAGTTTCAAGTTGAACGAGCGAAGAAAGAAAGAATGCATCAAACATTTCTGATTTAGACTTTGAATTTCAGTAGCTCGTTAAAAGAGTCCGTTATGGTAATCGGCCGAGTTAACAAATAACATGGGTGACCAAGAAAGATAACAAAGAGTTAACAGAAATGATTGACTTTCAGATAGATATGTAGATAAATAGATGTGTCGTTATTTATTGTCATTGTATAGCTTGTATACAGTCAGAAAAGCGAGGTTTGGAAATGATTGGAAAATCGAAAAGTAGAAGAATACCTTGTCTCTCAACTCAATAATAGCAGAAACAATCAAGTTCAAGTTCATTTTATTGGTATTAAAAAAATTAACTATATAACGTAATACAAATGTATACAAAATAAATACACAACAAAATAAAGTCACTACAGTTCCCACAAAACCACCAAAGGTGGCTGAACTGTGGATGTACCAAAATGAAGGTTAATACATTGTGACTATTAAGAATATAAAAGTAAGTGCTAAATAGTTTTGATTAGTGTGTGATATAATATGATATCGATGTAGTATGTGATATCGACTATCATACCGAGTTATAAGCCTATCACTCATTTGTTTTCCAATTTCCATAATGATAAACTTTACCTCTGCTGTTAATGGAAAGAGGTGATCATTGTCCAAGAGACTTATAGTTCAAAGTGGAAGATATCAACATTCGTGTGTTTTGTTCACTCTTAATACCAAATGCTGGTAATGTCCGGATATATATCACAGAAACGGTTTTTACTCATAATGTGTTCCGGACTTTCGGAAACTGAAAGACTTCAATCTACGGCGAAAAATTATGGTCACAGACAGCGCAGTCCTGGTGTTGAAGTTCAGTGGTTTAAATAATTAAAATGGGGTGGTAAGATCGCCCTTGTGGTGCCCCGTCCAAACGATCACACCTTTCATCCATAGCCTTAATTGGGGAACAATGATTTTGTATCAAGTTTCGATGTTATTAAAAAAAAAAATATATATATATATATATATATATATATATATATATATATATATATATATATATATATATATGGTATATATATATATATATATATATATATATATATATATATATATATATATATATATATATATATATATATATATATATATATATATATATATATATTGAATTAGATTCGAGCTAAACCGTGATGGTTGTATAACGAAAGGAAAGTATGAGATATTATTAATACGATAAAATACATATGAGAGAAGATAATATACTCTACTTAGTCTAGTCCTACTTCATACTGTCGAGTAATTGGACCTTAAACTGCTCAACAATTCTCACTTCTACTCATGCAATTAGCAATCGGCATTCTGTTCGTAAATATAAACCATGAACGCTGAAAATCCTCTGAAATACATGCGCCATCATATAGAATATTATAAGTGATGATATAATTTCATTAAAACGTGCAATGTAAATATGAAGTTCTCCGTGAGATCAGATTCCGAGACTAGATTATTGTTATGATAGTGAATCACTGCATGGGAATTAAATTGATAGTTCACAGCAATCCGTGCCCGTTTTATGAATTGTTCAAACAAATGGTATTCACCCACACCGAAATCAGCCGAGCCGCGTATAATACCGAGTATATACGCGGTGTAGACGTGAGCTCGTAACTGGGACAAGTCAAACAAAGATCTCATACAAGTAGGAAGCGCCAACTCTTGATAATTTGCCTGAACAGAATTATTCTCAAATGAGACTGGAGTGACATGCAGACGAAAGTCTGCTTATGAAATGGAATAAAAACTCTAGATAAAAAAAGTTCGTGATGTAAAACATCTAATGAACGTCGAGGTCAGGATACGTACGTGGTTTTAATTTAATAATCATTTTTAATTCAACATTTTCTCGACGAAATCCTTCCAAACTCTCATGACAAATGAATAAACTTGGAACTAAATTCATCATCTCGGAATTGACCGATTGCTGTTGCTTAGCGACCGATACCAGCAATGAAGTGTTTTCGGGGTACGAATGTGAGGGTGATGATGAATGCTGTACACAAAATACCCTTGCATCGAACCCACGCCCGATATGACTTCAATTTCAATTGTAAAGCCTTCAAGATTGCAAGGGAGTCAATTTAGCGAAATATTAGATTTTTGGTGATGGCTTTCAAACGGTATCAGATATCAAAATTATAGAATGGATTAAACACAGCTATTCTCAATACTTTCAAGACGGTATAAATTGAAACTATTCAACGCACACAATCACATCGCATTATTGTCAAGCGTAGGGCCTATACAGAAAAAAAGTTTTTCCCGCTTTATACTCTTCTCTTGACAATTATTGTGCGGTATAAGTTGGATAGTTATAACTTGTAACATATTTTGGGGTATTCAAAATGTCAGCATGTTCACTTCATTTTATAATTTCGATATCTTTCAAATGTTATTACAAAAACCCTGATATTCCACTGAATCGACTTTCTTGCGCTCTCAACAGTCGATATATTTCTTCTATTTTTTTCATAAATACATATAATCAATTGAACAATGTAGATGGGCGTGACTTATACGAAGCAGGGGAAATTTTAGATACCTTGATTGGTTATATTTCCCTATTTTCCCCTGCTTCACTGTCCACTTGATTGGTTTTTATATTTTGTGACATCACGAGGGCGGACGATCTACAATGGTCAATTATGGGCTACTCATTCTCACAATTAAATCATGACAATAAATTCGATTAAATTAATTTCATATATTCATAAGGTTTTGAGATGACACCAAAAGAGAAGCAGAATATACCTTGAATAATGAGAATATTGATAAAAATGCATTAAATTGAATTGAAACTCTTTTCCACAAAGCTTGGGCACAAGCTCATCTGTGGGTTAAAAATAATAGAGAATAGATATTGTATCTAAAGTTCAGTATGATGTAAGAAAGGAATATACGTTCAATGCCGAAAGGTAGGGTGTTTAGATTTAGAGTGATACTAACAGAATAATTATACGAGGTTTAGCGAGGATTCAATTTGACATACTGAAAAAAATTGGTGTTCGTTTTTTTTTTTTTTTTTTTTAATTTCTTTTTTTTTGTTTTTATGTTTTTTGTCGGTTCTCCACAGGTCAAACGGCTACAGCTATCAACTTCAAACTTTTTCTCAATGTGTTCCTCATCTAACCTAGGTCTGTATAGTTTTGTGGCATTATCGGGTGTTAACTTTTATTTTTATGAATTTTAGAAATTTAAAAAATACCCTTTAAAAAAAAAAAAAAAAAAAAAAAATTTCAAAAAAAAAATGAAATGTAGTGAGAAGTTGAATAACATCTTGATACACATTTCTGGAAATTCTCAGCTTGATCGGGTCAGCCATTTTGAAGAAAAAATATGAAATGTGCTAAATTGGTACCAATCGAATCAGTTTTTACCCATTTATAACTTGAATGTCACCCAATTGGCGAATTTAGGCAAAAGTTGGCAAAGAAGTCGACATACTAATACTTTCCGCTCGTCTAACAACGCTTATATAGCGTTTTCCTAGTTTAGAAATGAGTTATAAAATACATTCTAGGTTAGAACAAAACAAAACGAAACGGAAATAATCAGTAGTCCATAACACAGTATGATTGATGACAATTTGAGAATAAAATTCAATCAATAAAATAATGAAAATAATGGCTTTTCATTCTTGGTTGATTAACGAGTGATCACAACCTTACAAATATTCTGGTAATATTAATATTCGTTAGTCTGGTAGACCATCCTTATGTGTAGTAGATGCGAGCAAGTATTCAAGAAATCAACGTTTATTTCTGTCTTATGACTCATTAGGCATTTTCTATACGAAAAATATGATTTGTAGGATTACTTTCTTCAAGTTTCATTGCTTAGCTATAGTAGTTACATTATTCGCACGCAGTAACCAAGGAATAGTTACAAGTACTCATCCTATAACTGTATATATAGTTCATTAATTCCAAGCTTACCAAAGATTAACTAGATTACTTGAAGAGTAGGACACGATACAACATAGGTCGGATCTCATGTAGGCCTACATGAGCAAACATCATATAAGCTCACTGATCTAACTTATTCTCTCTAATCTGGTGTATAAACTGTATTAGAAACTTGACGCTTAAAACTTCTGAACGTATTACTGATCCCATGGATGGCTGGTTGGCAATAATTCTTGATCCAATAATATAATATCATCAAAAGTACAATCGCGGTCACATATCATCGTTTTTCTCAATTGAAATACAAAACTAAGATTCTAATGGAATCTCTACACACATTTGACAGATTTTCATAATGAATTATGAGTGAAGTGCGTATACACATGTTGTCTGCTAGTTTAGATAATATCATAGTTATAATGATTTTTATTACATATATTGGTATATCATCTTCAGAATGCATTTGCAAATAGCTTGATCGACCACTTTAAGAGACCGCAAGTGTACTTTAGAGCGCGTAGGAGGTATTTGTAGAGAAAACTCATCTCTCTGGGTAATAACTTTTCAAGGGTTTGATCATCAACTTTATAATATACCAGACCAACAATCATGTTGATACTTATTGAGTTAAATGTATGAAATGCATCGAGTACGTTTACAAGATTATATATATATATATGCCTCTCTCTCTCTCTCTCTCTCTCTCTCTCTCTCTCTCTCTGTTGAGTTGCATTATGATAAACATTTCTGAAAACTTTCAGCTTGATCGGGTGAGCCATTTCGAAGAAAAAACCATAAAATGTGCTAAATTGGTACCACTCGAAGCAGTTTTTACCCATTTATAACTTGAATGTCACCCAATTGGTGAATGTTGGCAAAAGTTTGGCAAAAAAGTCGACATACTATTACTATCCGCTCGTCTAACAACGCATATATGGCGTTTTCCTAGTTATAGCTTACTAGGAACACGCTATATAATCATTTATTTAATTCGAAATTTTTTTGGAAATGAAATAATCTCTTCACGTCATTTTCGGCCAGAATCAACTCATCGTTATCTCTTACTTATAAAATATTTGGATTCAACATTTTTAATGCTGCGATCTGCGCAGTCGGAAAATATGCGACGCTCATTTTCAAAGTGTCGAGAGATCCCAATATGCGATATTCATTCGAAAAGTATCGAATGATGTTATTGCTCGAAATACGCTGATTCTAATGATAATACGATACTTTTTGTTCTTTTTTGTGAGAAAGTATTTCACTTTTAATGACGGACGATAATGGAGTGCTAATTATATCTTCTCACTGGAGTCGAGATCGAAATGAAACACGTGCAATTAAAACGTGAATAATTCACGTTTGGACAGTTGTACAGTTTCAGACTCTGCATGGGAACTCAATTGATTTTTGTTGGTTCGAGGAAAAAGCTTGATGATTTTTCATGTTTAATCTAGCACTGGTAACTTATGAACGACTAGAAATAGGTGTGGCTCATTATTTGGCCACTTGGATCTTTGCAACTTCAGGACCCTTACCCAACGAACCACTTGAAATAACGTGCTATATAGTGCTAGCTAGCTCCAAGAGGCTAAGACTTTGATTGGTTAATGTTTGCTGAAAAAGCTACCAACAATGACAATATACTAGGCAAACGCGAAATATGCGTTGTAAGATGAGCGAGATATCTGAATAAGGTATAAAAGTCTTTGAAGTAGTTCTACCCTTGCTACTTCATCGACTCTGGTATTCTACACACCTTGATATCTGAATAACCTATAAAAATCGTTCAAGTAGTTCTACTCTTGCCACTTCATTGACTTTGGTATTCTACACACCTTGATGTATATACAAAATACTCCATTGTTGGTCAACTCTTGAATCTAGAAAGCAGTGAATCTTAACAACTTAATTCTGTCACAATTTTTATGATATATTTGATGAATATTATCAGTTATTTTTTTTTTCTTCAAAACGGCTGATTGGAATTGCTACAAAATCGTGAAAATGTGCACAATTCATGTATACACATTTCGAGAAAATTTCATCTCATTTGGAGATATTTTATTCTTCAACATTTTCCGCCCAGCCAAACCTTATGGGGTTTTTAGAAACTTTGAGATGATTTTTCTCAAAATATGGATTCATTCCAAAAACTATACAGTTCTAGGTTAGATGAGTTTGCGTGTACAAAAAAAAATTCATGTTGATCAGTCATTCCTTGCGACCTGTGGAGTGCTTCAAAAAAAAAAAAAAACACAGACAAAGCCCCATAAGAGTGGGTTGGAGACTTTGCTACGCTCATCAATAATATTTGATGAATAAAAACAGATAATTTAATTATTATCTTCAAAACGGCTGATCCGAATTGCATACAAAATTGCAATAATGTGTATCAATCATGTTGACACATTTACAGAAAATTTCATCTCATTTGAAGAGATTTTATTTTTCAAATTATTTACTCAGCCTAATCTTACGAGGTTTTTAGAAACTTTGAGATGGTATTTCTTCAAAATCTGTCCAACCGATTCATACCAAAAACTATAAAGTTCTAAGTTGGATAAGTTTGCGTCTAAAAAAAAAGTTTCATGTTGATCAGTCAAACCCTGCGACCTATGCAGTGCCCACAAAAAAAACAAAAAAAACACACACATGACAAAGCCCTATAAGAGTGGGATGGATACTTCGCTACGCTCATCTAATTATGAGAACAAATTCATGGTTTCTTGGACTGAATAATTCCATCACATTTCAAAGTCCATCTCATAAGCAGGGCTAGGATTTAGTGCTAACAACAATGGAAATACACAGAGATCAGGTAGCTCTCCTAGTGTACATTAACCAATCAAAGTCATAGCTTCCCTGACCTAGCTAGCACTAGTACGACATTTATTAGGTAAGGGTCCGGATAGTCTGCTTGGCGATTTGATTCCGAAACCACCCCCTTCCACCTAATAAAAGCCCGCTTGGTTGGATGTTATGTTTCTGGAAGTTGAAGGGGCCAAATAACGAAAGTGGTCAACTGAATAATGTGAATAAACACTATACGTTTTCAGGACTACTGTTCATCAACTATAGACTCAAACAATATACAGTCGTTTTCTTTCCATATTGGGTTTAACGACGCACTATAAAGATAGATAAGATCTATTGGCGTCGGATGAATGATTAATGAGATGATGTGATGATGAGATGAAGGCTTCAATGGGTATTGGGAAGGATAGTGGAAAGGAAGCGGTCGTGGCCTATATTGTAGGAACCATCCAAGCATTAGCCCGGACTGAACAACGAAAAACCCCTGTATAGATGGACGGTGGCGGGGATCGAATCAAGTCCGATATGTTCCTTCACCTCCCGGATCCCACATGAAGCGAGTGCGTTAAAGACTGCGCTGCATGTGCCGGTATATATATACAATTGCTATGATAAATATATATATATATATATATATATATATATATATATATATATATATATATATATATATATATACATATATATATATATATAAGTTTATATATATACATATATATATATATATATATATATATATATATATATATATATATATATATATATATATATATTTATATATATATATATATATATATATATATATATATATATATATATATATATATATATATATATATATATATATATATATATATATATATATATATATATATATGGACGTACACACATATATTGAATACGTGTTTGTTTGTGCTTCATTTTAGGGTATATAGATACTATTCAGTTTCGCAGTATTTTTCACTCTGCTTATTATATGTCCAGGATGGTTCTTGATAGATCAAATAGCTGTTCATTAGATGACGTATAAAAGCTTTCGCCTATTATTACTCAATAGCCAAGTTCTCATTATATACAGCAATGTGTTCATTTAATTCATCAAAGTTGAACGGAAATTCCATTCATCCTAATTGGAAACACAAAACAGTTCAATGCAATCGCAGAATGCCCGATATTCAATGTTGCAATGTGGCTTTGTATATAGCATTTATTTAGGCGTACGCCGAGTTGGCCTAGGCCGTTCCACAGATAAAGGAAAGGTTATAGGTTAGCCTGCGTTATCTATAGCCGTACCTTATGCATCTCTGGTATTGATGCATCAGGTTAGGCCAATCAGCTAAATAACCCAGTGGTACTGCTGCGTTGCATAATTGCGCTATTTTTGACCGATACATCTCCTGGTATTGATCTCAGATAATTGTTCTGTAAATATATATGTATATAATATATATAATATAATATAATATAATATAATATATATAATATGTATGTATATGTTGTGTAATATATTTATTTAAGGGTGATACCCACACTATTCGCAATTTTTTTCTATGTTAATATTCTAACATCTATTTATTAATGTCTTTGGTTCATAATTCCACAATCTTTCACTACCATTATATAATTAACACCTATTTGTTCTTTTCATGTCTTTGTTTCCTAAATTTTCAGCTACTAAAAATCTATTATTGTATTATAACTTACTGTCAGCCCGCACACAAGAATATTAGATTCTCAAGCGGGCTTCTGTTCTATATTATTTTTGTTTCGTTTTTGTTTTGTATACCAATCCATGTACAATGTAATTCTTGGAACAGAATAAAATGAAGTTTGAATTTGATCTTGAATGTATTTGTTGGAATTATCTCATTGCTTTCCAATATCAATACGTGATACGTTCATAAAAAAATCAACCAAGCTTGATACATGGTTTGTCTGTGGTTACACACAAAGAAAATACATTGTTCGATCTGAGTGAATAATGGTGAAAAATGAACAGGTTTTTGGAAACAATTTGATACAACTTCTGCGATAGGTGGTATGATCAAAGACCTTAGATGAAACACTCAAGGTCTTTGGTATGATCTTGTCATTATCAAAATGAGTCAAGTTGGCGAATCATTTTCTAGTGAGACTCGCGTATTCATTTCTGGGTCAAGACGGTATTCATTTTAAGATCCTTGTACAAAGAAGAGATAAGTCGGGGTCGGGCCTTGGTGATATTGTTTCTGAATAGTTCTGGTACACCACAAGTGACAACCAAGTTATTTATTTTCAACCATGGAGGCGTTCTTTCAAAATAGGTCTACCTATCAACATCAATATATTCTGTACAATTCCATTGCACTCACATTTGGACGGACTAAATGTTCTTATTCGAATGTCAAGTGTTATTGAATGATAGATCATTGAGCTTTCCATTCGCAGGGAACATGTGTTTTGAGGGAACAGCCATTCAGTCAAATCAGTCTCCTTAGCATGTGTTGAAGAATCTAGATTCCAGATTTTTCTTGTAGTTCCCAAAACTCATAGAATAACATTTTAAAAATCCTTACGTTGTACAGCTGCTTCCCACCTCAGATTTGAAAGCGCACAATTGAGTCGTTGCCCGGGGCAGTAAAATGATACGAAACGGCCCTGAACGGCCCTGAAACGGCTACGCTCATCTGAAACAGTTATCCAGCATGTTTAATGTCTTCCAAACCTGATGGAATATATATAAAAAAAGATTTTTCACATATTTCCCACCGGGGCATGGTTGTGGTGAGCCCCACTCCTCCCCCTGGGGTAATACTATTGGTACAAGTCAATATCCATGCCGTGCCGTATTTAATGTCAAGTCCTGCGCACGCCTATGATTGTATCGTATTTTAAGTCCTAATTCGATCAATATTTGCATGATGGAATAAAATATGATGGAATATAATATACAATGGTCCTCCATGCTCCCAAACCTTCCTATATAGAGAGTTCACTACATTTCTCTCTATTCGTATCAAATTCAAACTCATAATCTGATATTTCCAACTATAGACAATATTTCAATCATTTTCAACTGTATTTTCTTTTTGATCGACTCATATTTCTGTTGACCGACATAGGAAGCTTGCTATCTTGTTCCTAAATACTGCCAGCGATTAATTAATAAGACCGTTTCAAGTGTGGTTTCAAGTGTGGTTTCAAGTGTGGTTCTCTGTGGTTTCAAGTGTGGTTCTCTGTGGTTTCAAGTGTGGTTCTCTGTGGTTTCAAGTGTGGTTCTCTGTGGTTTCAAGTGTGGTTCTCTGTGGTTTCAAGTGTGGTTCTCTGTGGTTTCAAGTGTGGTTCTCTGTGGTTTCAAGTGTGGTTCTCTGTGGTTTCAAGTGTGGTTCTCTGTGGTTTCAAGTGTGGTTCTCTGTGGTTTCAAGTGTGGTTCTCTGTGGTTTCAAGTGTGGTTCTCTGTGGTTTCAAGTGTGGTTCTCTGTGGTTTCAAGTGTGGTTCTCTGTGGTTTCAAGTGTGGTTCTCTGTGGTTTCAAGTGTGGTTCTCTGTGGTTTCAAGTGTGGTTCTCTGTGGTTTCAAGTGTGGTTCTCTGTGGTTTCAAGTGTGGTTCTCTGTGGTTTCAAGCGTGGTTCTCTGTGGTTTCAAGTGTGGTTCTCTGTGGTTTCAAGTGTGGTTCTCTGTGGTTTCAAGTGTGGTTCTCTGTGGTTTCAAGTGTGGTTCTCTGTGGTTTCAAGTGTGGTTCTCTGTGGTTTCAAGTGTGGTTCTCTGTGGTTTCAAGTGTGGTTCTCTGTGGTTTCAAGATTTCGAGCTGGTCTTTTAACTAAAATCAACGTAATTGACGTGTCGACGTGTTCTGTTTTTATTGTTATGGATAGATTCATAGCTAGACTTGAATCAAAGACCTTATTATCTAACAACGTTTATCTATCGTGTCTAACATCGTGTCTAACGTTATCTAACAATGTAGTTGATGAGCGTAGCGAAGTCTCCATCCCACTCTTATAGGGCTTTGTCTGTGTGTGTTTTTTTTTTTTTTTTTGTAAGCACTCCACAGGTCGCAAGGGTTGACTGATCAACATGAAACTTTTTTTGCACACGCAAACTCATCCAACTTAGAACTGTATGGTCTTTGGGATGAATCGGTCGGACCGATTTTGAGAATCATCATCTCAAAGTTTCTAAAAACCCCATAAGATTTGGCTGGGCAGAAAATGTTGAAAAATAAAATCTCTCCAAATGGAATGAAATTCTCTCTAAATGTGTATACATGGATTTTACACATTATCACGATTTTTTAAGCAATTCTGATCAGTCGTTTTGAAGAAAAAAAATAAAATGACTGATAATATTCATAAAATATATCATAAAAATTGTGACAGAATTAAGTTGTCGAGATTCACTGCTTTCTAGATTCAAGAGTTGACCAACAATGAAGTATTTTTTATATGCGTCAAGGTGTGTAGAACACCAGAGTCAATGAAGTGGCAAGAGTAGAACTACTTTAACGACTTTAATAGCTTATTCAGATATCAAGGTGTGTAGAATACCAGAGTCGATAAAGTAGCAAGGGTAGAACTACTTTGAGGACTTTTATACCTTATTGAGATATCTCGCTCATCTTACAACGCATATTTCGCGTTTGACTAGTTATAGATAATGGTATTTGGCTGTATCCACGTATAAGTCGACTGTTTCAGTTTGCGTCAAAGTTTGTCACTGTATTGAATACCTGTTGTGTTATGTAAATCACCAATATGTTATAAAAAAAAAGAATGCCCAAATGAATGACTAATTAATGTACAATTATTATTGTCAATTAATGCACTCGAAGAATTTGTTCAAAATTCACACCGAATTCCAATAGTTGGGGTATATGGATAGTATCGAGTAATGATTGATTCAAATCTAATTACAGTTAAACTAAACAATCGGGAAATCCAACGTCGATATACTTATGAATCGGTTCACAATTTCCCCAGCACGCAATTGAATTACGATGACAAATACAGTGTGGCCATCCAACTATGAACAGAATAATTTGATTTGTACATCGAATATGGCGTTCAACTATAGCTTCACGATTATTATTACCAGATGTTGACCATTTAATGGTTATTAATTCCATCAGTATTATTTGTATAATTGTACGAGATTTGTTTACTTTTCGAATATAATTGACTTGTGGAATCAATCAGGTTCCACCATGGACTGTACTGTGGTTCCACTTGTATGAACAAACGATTAGAAACAATTAAGGTGAGACCGATAACTGAAAAACGGAGACAATTTTCTTTGAAAGTCATTTTATTTCAAATTCATTTTATAATAATAATAATTGAAGTTGATTTTTTTCTCATTTTTCAATATAGGTGTACATTTGAGTGTTAACAAAATATCCACGAAGTCTGATCAGGTTTATCTGTGGTATAGAAATGGAAGAATACAATGCACAAGGTATGAATTATGGGGAAAAATTATGTTATAAGTAATAAACCATATTCCATGTTTGAATACATGAAATGAATAATTATATCAATATAATAATAATATAATAATTTTTTTTCATTTCCATCCAATAAATGTACATTATTACGATATTTTCCACTCTTGAGTGTCCAAAAAACCCATTGAATATAGGAATAGTGGAATAGAGTTAAAAAACTCTCTTCAAAGAACTCATCTTCTTTTACATGAATGAATAATATCCAAAAGTCATGTTTAATTAGCGAATTCACATCACATAATGAAGAATACAATACAATAAGACATACACAAGGTACAATACAAATATACACACAAATAAACATAATTCATGATGATATATCATCGATAATGACAATATATATATATATATATATATATATATATATATATATATATATATATATATATATATATATATATGTATATATATATTTATATATATATATATATATATATATATATATATATATATATATATATATATACATATATATATATATATATATATATATATATATATATATATATATATATATATATATATATATATATATATACCTCATATATATATATGAGGTATATTCCTAGGAAAAAATTCCTTTTTTTGAAACTAGATGAAATATACCTTAAACCGTTATATAAAGCCTATCAAAAATCAGTATATAGTCAGCATGAAGATGTCAGTTCATATATATATTGGTTGAATGAATCTTCCTCCATCAGATAAACATAATTTAATCATCATACCTTCAATCGTTCTTATACAAATTAACAGTTTCTCACCTCATGGCTTACAATAAAAAAAGCGTGACAATCCCTGATTTGGTACGCCAACCTCATATGGTTGAACTGTACATTTTCAATTTAGCCCGAAGGGAGTTGTTTTACGAACACATCGCGATTATACACTACGAAATGTCTGAATAAGTAATCCAATTATGTGTGCAACGCGAGATGCATTTTGTGTGACCATTTGCAATGTCTATACTAACGCATAAACAATCGCAGTGGTTTCACGGATGAATATATTGTTGTTAAACTGCTTCACACTGTGCAGATAAATACTTGAAATAACTCGTTTATATAACTTTATAATACTAAAAACTTTTTAGAAATAACTTTAAATACTCGAATATTGTCGATCTTTAATAAACATCCTCAATATTTTCACAAATAATCACCCTGGCGGATTTTTTTTTGCCCTATTGAGACTGAAGAGGCTTCAATTGTAACAACAGAAGCAACCTATCGGGACTGTTGTTTATTATATGCTAGCTCGAGGTGAGGGACTAATTTCGATGATAGCTGACGTGTACGTACATCCCTTTTCAGATAGTAATCAACAGTTATCTAGCTTGTTACTGGACATGAACTCATTCTGCTAATTGATCATTATAGTAGTAATGAACGGTGCAATTGGTGCAATCACTGCAATTCTGAATTGTATAGGCGCTATAATGATACAGACATGCTGTCGTGTGTGATGCTGTATTTGTTAATAACAAGTTGGAAAATTGAGTCTTGCTTATTATTATTATTATTTCTTTATTGTCATTATTGATCATAAAATGATATTTAACACGTCAATGGAAAAAAACACATACACACATATTACAAGATACCGAATACATTACAATACATACATATTTACACACATATAAGTTTAAAATCTATATCAATACATAGTTTAAAAAACAGCTCATGTGTCATCTAAAAACTCTTTTATACTATAATATCATCTCTGAAATTGCTGTCCGATAGTAACAACACTTTACCTTTGTTATTGTTATTGTATGTATGAGTAATCTTTCACCACAGGTCCGGTTGTATTGCCAAGTTTAACATTGCACTCGCCATTCAATACAACTTGTACTGTATGGATTTCACTTGAATGTGGAGCACTAGGGATGACTGGTATTATTTTCATTACTTGGGATAGTTTCTAGGATGTTCGATTCGTGGAAACTTATTCTGCTTGTGACAGAAGAAATGTGGGTGTCTTTTGGCGCTAATTCCTTGTGAGGGTTCCTTGCTTGGTTTATGCCTGCTTCAATGACACACAACTTTTCCCTCAAACAAATGTTATCATTTTCAGATGAGCGTAGCGAAGCTTTCCATTTCACACCCTGAAAAAAAATGGGCTTCGTTTTTATGTTTTTTTTTTTTTTTTTTTTTTTTGTAATTATGTACGCGGCATACAGGTCAGAGAAATGAATCAATCAACTTGAAACTTTTTCTGAACGTTGGTGTCATACCAGAATAGGTTGGGATTGTTATTCAGAGAAATCGATCGGAAGGTTTTTCCGGAAAATAATCGGAAAGTTTGAAAAATCCCCGTAAGAATAACCCGGAGGAAAAATACTTGAAAAATAAGAATTTTTCAAAAGTTCTCAAATTTTCACCAAATATGAACAATACTATTATACACCTTTCAAGAGATTTTTGCAACAATCGAATGAGAAATAACGAAGAAAACGCATTAAAGGTGTACATTTTATTGAATATTTGGATCAATTGGATTTGCAAAGTGTTTATGCGACAGGTTGCAGGTTACTATAAATATCAACAAGTTGCAGGTGATGTTTTTGAACGTTTGAAGTAAGTCAAGGTTTGTAGACGTAAATTGAGCTGACAAGTTATTTTTCATTCTAGATTGCCATACTTCTAAGCTCATCTCACAACGCGCATCCCGCGTTTTCCTAGTGTAACAAACATACCTTGGTGTTAAGTTCATCAATGGTTGATTTAATTAGCTTCATCTCTCTACCGATTTCACTCAAACTAATCATGTCACAAGTAAGTGTTGAAGATTCTAAATCATGCACAATAGGTATACAGTTGGTTACTTTGTCGGCTACAGGGAAATAAGTCTGAGTCTGTGGAAGAATCGGGCAAAGTATATCAAATTAGTCTCGAAATTAGTGAGAGTATTTAGAACAATATATTGTTTATTGTCATTGTTAAATCAAATTTTTATATATTGAACAGTAAAAAATTGTGATTCAGCCGAACGTGTATTTGTAAACATTTTAATTCAACTTGCGATGAAAATTGATGAAAATTGGAAGTTTCTTGAAGGTTTTTGAAAAAGTAAAGTTCCTGGCGAAGAAGTCGTGGTAACATGGCAAGATCGGATGAAATGTAGCACATCGGATTCTAGATGAAAATCCAGATAATTTTATATTCACTCTCTTCCTGGAAATTCCTTGGATCACTTCAAACGTTTGAAAATCGAACCTGCATGCTGTCTGTTGATATTTCAATAGTGCGACCACTTGCCTTGCCAACACCTGTTGAGCGTAATATACAACTGAATGCATGCTCTTTGCGTTTTCTTCATTATTTTGTAAATTTGATCTGATATTGCAGATGGGAGTAAAAAATAATTCAAATGTTGACGATAGTTGTTTTCATAATAATTGAAGATTTCAGAGCCTTTGAATAATTTTGTTTTCGAATGTTTTCCTCTGGGTTATTCTTACAAGGTTTTGAAAAATGTCTCTTTTTTTCTAAAAACGTCGTCGAACCGATTTGGCAGAAAAACAGTTTGAACCCAATCTGGTATGACACTATGCCACAGATTTTTGTTACTTTATCTGACCTTTATGCCTTGCAGAAAAACAAGAAAAATGAAAAGCCTAATCTATCCGGGTGTATGAATTGAAAGCCTTCGCTATACCCTTATCTAATTATGAAGAAAGATTCAAGGAAAAAAAATGCACAACATTCAGCTGGATATATTTTTGTTCAATATTTGAAAGCCGTTCAAATTTTTCAAAAACATTCTATTCTTCACCCCCGACATATCTATCGTTGACATCTATTGCGTTTTCTTTGGTTCACTCGAATGTCATAATGAATATTGTCGTAAACGATTCTCTGCCGAGTAGGCTTGCACCTGATTAGGTTCACCTTGCTATTCATCAACAGCATTGTTAGACATGCACTATTGTACAATGTAGTTAGTTTATGACTGATAGTTTTGAGGTAGATTAGTTTAGATTAGATTTCAGATTAGATTTCAGGTTTTCGAGTTCTAGGTTATACTAATTGGTTTTAGGTGATTTTCAATTATGTTTGGTTAGATGGAGGTTAGTTTGGGCTAGATTTGGTTTGTAAGGTTGATTTGGTTAGTTAAAATTGGTGCTTTGAGGTTAATTTAGGCTACGCGAAACAACAACAACAATAACTACGCCCTACCTCAGGATACGACATACCCACAGGTGAAGATCCAAATTGGTATCACCTCTTATTCATCATAGTATATATTAAGATCTAGTCGGGAGGTTGGCTGTTTTTACAACTGTTATCTATAATTCTATAGAGACATACTATTCGACTACGTCTCTCAGGACACAGAATAATTTCCTTTCAGTCTAGTTCACTCGAAAGTTGTATTCGTTCGGACAGGAAGAACGAGCATGTAAAGTGGTAGTTCGGAAGTATAACTGTTGTCGGGAGACGGAATTAATTTGTATCCGGAGTTCAGGGCTTGAAAAGCCTCACTGGTGTCGACTCGAGATGAACATCTATGGATGATGATTGCATATTTTTACTTGAATGAATGAATGTTAAGGTTTTAAGGCGCGTCGACATCGAGGTCATTTTGCGCCTGATTTGTTATTGCCAAGAATGGAGAAAATTAGAAAGAGGCGCCTAATGAATGTTATCCCTTTGGATTTCAACAAGTTACCTCGTTTTTTTATATTTTTTTTTATTGGGTTTTAACGACGCACTGTAATGATTACTAAGATCTATTGGCGTCGGATGAATGATTAATGAGATGATGGGATGATGAGATGAAGGTTTTTATGGGTAGTGGGAAGGATAGTGGGAAGGAAGCGGTCGTGGCCTATATTATAGGAACCATCCCGGCATTAGCCTAGACTACAGAGGGAAACCACGAAAAACACCTGTATCCGGGCAATCACGAATCTGTAATCTAGCTGTAATCACGAAGCAAGTGAGCTAACCACTCAGCTACTGTAAGTTACCACGTAATCTTCAGAATATTGACAACTATAGTTATGTCAAAAGATGTGGTTCATCTCTACTATTAATGACATTTGATTTTTGCATATGTATATGGCTGGAAAAATAAATTCCTGATCTCAATTCGATATGTTTACTTTTCAGTTTTTCAATTTTGTGTCTTGTATTATCCTTATGTTCTTTGTAACTTCAGTTTTAATAAGGCTCATTATTCAGGTTAATTTTTTAGAAGCAAATAATTAAAAAAACATGTCTGTTCATTATCTAATTTACTTTTATGTGTATCTATCCCACAGCTAAACCCTTTTAGGGTTTTGTGGATTTATGTCCAGTGTCAATTATATTTTGTTATCCAATAAAGAGCCTTAAGAACAAAAAAAATGTGTCTCGGACAGTGCAGTGACTATCGGATCATGGGGACCACGGCCGGGGAGGGGAGGGGAGGGGGGGGGGGGGAGGGGAGGAGACCAAACGACACTCTGAAATTGACATTTTGTACTGAAACATGTCTTTATTCATATTGGGTTTAACGACTCGAACAAGAATATTTTATTAAACGAGAATGCTCATAATCACAACACTAGAAGTAAGCGGGATTATCAATTGATGAGACATGATCTACATATTTTTGATAAAGGACTACTATATGCGGGATGTAAATTATATAACTAGGCAAACGCGTTATGTGTTGCCGCGTTGACGGATGAGCTGGAACATATCAACTTATTTTTGGATTGGTTATTATATATATATACACCTTGAGATCCAAACCATTCACTGCCATCTTATTTTCCATTATTAATTCATATGATAATAAAGAAGGCTTTGTTTTGATCGTTTAAAATCAAGTGGTGACACTTGTTGCTTTGATTTAATAGGTATCTTCATAGCTTTGAATAATTAACAGAAATTACATTATATATTCTTTTACATCGAAACGGCTCATCCTATTCAACTGAAAGTTCGATATAATGTGTATCATTATCAGATTGAGATTCTACGAGAATTTGAATTCTCTCAGATGAAATATGTTTCAAGAATCTTTTCCTCTGGGTTATTCTAATGGGATTTTTGAAAACTTTGGAATGAGTTTTCTCAGAAGTGGTTTAACCGATCGCGCCATAAAACTATACAGTATCGAATTGGATAAGGATACTTGTGTGTGCCAAGTCTCAACTGATTTTGAATTTTTGTCTGGCCTGTGGAGCGCGAAAAAAAACAAAAAAAAAACAGGCACTTTTTTCCGGGTATGGCGAAATTGAGTCTTCGCTTCGCTCATCCAACAAGTTACCTGACATTAAAAATCTGACGGAAAAGAAATTTGAGATTGCTGAATGAATGCATATTAGGGTTTTAAGGCGCATCGACAGCGAGATCATTTAGCGCCTTTAAAATAATTTCTAGCAATTTCTAGCATATTCTGTGCATATTTTTTCAATGCATTTTTTTCATGTTCCGTTTTGAGCTCGATTGTACTTCACGACCTCCCACTCACTAATCTTCTCGTATTTCATCATTCGTTTGCTGTTTTCAACTGCATTCATACTTTGTGTAATCAAATATTATATAGTCAGCCTGCACACAAGAACGCGCGTCCGTACGTGCATGGGCTTCATATATATTGCTTTCATTCCTCACTTCATAATATTTTGTTCACATAGTCTAAATTACATTTTCCTATTGTTTGTTCAATTTAATTATCTTCATATTTAGTCTGAATGTTATGTGTGTATTTATAAGTATGCTTGCTAAATATTTCATCTCTATATTTCATCTCTATATTATCATATTTCAAGGTTTTGTTTCCAACAAAGGGCATTGTAGATATAGATTGAAATGTTATAAGTGGAAAAAATAAATCAAAATCGAGATTGCAATTGATGTAGCTCGCTAGACCATTTTTAGACGAGCTTTAGCGAGGATTCAATTTGACATACTGAAAAAAATTGGTGTTCGTTTTTATGTTTTTTTTTTTTTTTTTTTTTTTTTTTTGTTTTTATGTTTTTTTGTCGGTTCTCCACAGGTCAAACGGCTACAGCTATCAACTTCAAACTTTTTTTCGTCATGGTTCCTCATCTAACTTAGATCTGTATAGTTTTGTGGCATTATCGGGTGGTAACTTTTTTTTTATGAATTTTAGAAATTTCAAAAATCCCCATTAGAATAACCCGGAGGAAAATACTTGAAAAATCAAAATTTTTCAAGACCTCTCAAATTTTCGCCGAATATAAAGGAAACTATTGAGCACATTTTGAGAGATTTTTTGCATCAATCGGATGAGAAATAACGAAGAAAACGCTTTTATAATGCATTTTCTCATCAATTCAGGCTATTACGGGAACCAATTAAATCTATAGCAACAAGTGTCAGCAATTAATTCAAAACGATTGAAATGAATGAAGAGGAAGGCCGTGACATAACTGATTCTCGTAAGGTTTTTGAACGTTTGGAGTGATCCAAGGTCTGTAGATGTAGATTGGGTTGACAAATTATTTTTCATTCTAGATTTCTATACCCCTAAGCTCGTCTAACAACGCGCATCTCGCGTTTTCCTAGTATGTGACCACGAGTGTAAAATTAGTTACTCTTGAATGACAGTAGTGGACTGAAATTCCATGAATGGCTTGGCAAAAGTACACTCTCCTGTTTCGAGTTCTTATTGTTGCAATCAGTTCAGTTTTCTGTAGGAGCCACTGTGATTAAAAGATTAATAACACCACGATGTAGTGATTAGACGAGCTTTAGCGAGGATTCAATTTGACATACTGAAAAAATTGGTGTTCGTTTATATGTTTTTTTTTTTTTTTTTTTTTTATGTTTTTTTGTCGGTTCTCCACAGGTCAAACGGCTACAGCTATCAACTTCAAACTTTTTTTCGTCATGGTTCCTCATCTAACTTAGATCTGTATAGTTTTGTGGCATTATCGGGTGGTAACTTTTTTTTTTATTAATTTTAGAAATTTCAAAAATCCCCATTAGAATAACCCGGAGGAAAATACTTGAAAAATCAAAATTTTTCAAGACCTCTCAAATTTTCGCCGAATATAAAGGAAATTATTAGGCACATTTTGAGAGATTTTTTGCATCAATCGGATGAGAAATAACGAAGAAAACGCATTTATAATGCATTTTCTCATCAATTTAGGCTATTACGGGAACCAATTAAATCTATAGCAACATGTGTCAGCAATTAATTCAAAACGATTGAAATGAATGAAGAGGAAGGCCGTGACATAACTGATTCTCGTAAGGTTTTTGAACGTTTGGAGTGATCCAAGGTCTGTAGATGTAGATTGGGTTGACAAATTATTTTTCATTCTAGATTTCTATACCCCTAAGCTCGTCTAACAACGCGCATCCCGCGTTTTCCTAGGAAAACGCGGGATGCGCGTTGTTAGACGAGCTTAGGGGTATAGAAATCTAGAATGAAAAATAATTTGTCAACCCAATCTACATCTACAGACCTTGGATCACTCCAAACGTTCAAAAACCTTACGAGAATCAGTTATGTCACGGCCTTCCTCTTCATTCATTTCAATCGTTTTGAATTAATTGCTGACACTTGTTGCTATAGATTTAATTGGTTCCCGTAATAGCCTAAATTGATGAGAAAATGCTTTATAAATGCGTTTTCTTCGTTATTTCTCATCCGATTGATGCGAAAAATCTCTCAAAATGTGCTTAATAGTTTCCTTTATATTCGGCGAAAATTTGAGAGGTCTTGAAAAATTTGTATTTTTCAAGTATTTTCCTCCGGGTTATTCTAATGGGGATTTTCGAAATTTCTAAAATTCATAAAAAAAAAAGTTATCACCCGATAATGCCACAAAACTATACAGATCTAAGTTAGGTGAGGAACCATGACGAAAAAAAGTTTGAAGTTGATAGCTGTAGCCGTTTGACCTGTTGAGAACCGACAAAAAAACATAAAAAAAAAAAAAAAAAAAAAAAAAAACATAAAAACGAACACCAATTTTTTTCAGTATGTCAAATTGAATCCTCGCTGAAGCTCGTCTAATAAGAATATACTAGGAAAACGCTATATACGCGTTGTTAGACGAGCGGGAAGTAATAGTATGTCGACTTTATTGCCAAACTTTTGCCTAAGTTCGCCAATCGGGTTACATTTTAGTTATAAATGGGTAAAAACGGCTTCGAGTGGTACCAATTTGGAACATTTCATGTTTTTTCTTCAAAATAGCACACCCGATCAAGCTGAGAATTTCCATAAATGTGTATCAATATGTAGTTCACCTCCACACAAAATTTCAATTTTTTTGAAAATAAAAAATTTTCAATGTTTTTTTCGCCGTGTTATTCTAATGAGTATTTTTGAAATTTCTAAAATTCATAAAAATAAAAGTTAACACCCGATAATGCCACAAAACTATACAGATCTAAGCTATATGAGGAACCATAAAAAAACAAAGTTTGAAGTCGATAGCTGTAGCCGTTTGACCTGTGGAGAACCGACAAAAAAACATGAAAAAAAAAAAAAACGGAAAAACGAACACCAATTTTTTTCAGTATGTCAAATTGAATCCTCGCTGAAGCTCGTCTAATAATAACACGATAATAAACATTTAAGTTTATTGGCTTCGAGAGGATCAATTGACATTTTAAGAAATCATTTATACGGTCAACATCTTATTTAATTTTCTATTCTCATCTTGGTGAGATTTATATTCGCGTTTGTTCTTTTGTTTCACCAACTCACCTTTATTACCATTCCATATTTTTTTCTCTCAAATACATTTTTTATATTACTCTTGATACTCAATTTTTGTATTACGGAAAAGTTTTTCAAAATAATGTCTCTATTATATTTTTTCCATATTTAATTCTCTTATTTAAAAAAAAATAATGCATTGTTTTTATAAATTTTGTTATACTGTGTCCGTGTGGCAACCGTTTGGGCGGCATTGTTTTTTGTAATAAACTTATCTCTCCAACATACTTTATCATAATATCAAGAAGATGTACTCACTCGCGTCCTTAAAGTGAAATATTTCCAGGGCCAGAATCTGAGTCCATGGCCCCATTTGCCTGTAGCGCAACTATCGCTTTTATATCGAATCATACACGATCAACAACGCTATATAATGCCAACGGTGTCCAGACACTCTTATCTATATCCAGTTCACAAGGGAGTCTGCCTAATCGCAAAAGGCAAATGGGACCTTCGGCTCTGATTAGACCGCAAGAAACCACAAATACCAGCCATATAATTATCATGGGAGTCGGTTCACCTTCTTTATATGTTGAAGTAGGTTGGTAGCACTTCATTGTGGTAACAATACTGGTGCTTGTGCAAACTCTTGAACAGCCATTTAAAAAACATACACGGTTGGACCTTGTTTGAAATCTCATTGGAGCAGGACATGGAATGATAGTTACGCCATAGGGTACAAATTATTGTATCTGAAATAAGGCCAAACAATTCAGGTTAGGATCATTCTCGGACGTGGCACTCCAAGGGCTATCTTACCAAACCAGAGGAACAAATCAGTTATACTGTGACTTGTTTAACGAACTGTAAATTGTATGCTATAGTAAGTTGTATGATATGTTGAGAAATAAAATCTCTCCGAATGGGATGAAGTTTTTTCTAAATGTGTATACATGGATTTTACACATTATCACGATTTTGTATGCAATTCTAATCAGCCGTTTTGAAGAAAAAAAAATAACTGATAATATTCATCAAACATATCATAAAAATTGTGACAGATTAAAAAATAACTGATAATATTCATCAAATATATCATAAAAATCGTGACAGAATTAAGTGGTCGAGATTCACTGCTTTCTAGATTCAAGAGTTGACCAACAATGAAGTATTTTTTATATGCGTCAAGGTGTATAGAATACCAGAGTCAATAAAGTGGCAAGAGTAGAACTACTTTAACGACTTTTATAACTTATTCAGTTATCAAGGTGTGTAGAATACCAGAGTCGATAAAGTAGCAAGGGTAGAACTGCTTCAACGAGTTTTATACCTTATTCAGATATCTCGCTCATCTTACAACGCATATTTCGCGTTCGACTAGTATGATAATGCACCACTTGAATTAAATGTGCTAGGGAAATAATCTATGATCTTATAAGGAGTTCATGGGAGTTGATGCAGCGGAATGTCAGAGTTGTGAGATGCAAAATTTTAATCGCGGGGCAAAATTCTAATCGCGGGGCAAAATTCTAGTCGCGGGGCAAAATTCTAATCGCGGGGCAAAATTCTAATCGCGGGGCAAAATTCTAATCGCGGGGCAAAATTCTAATCGCGGGGCAAAATTCTAATCGCGGAGCAAAATTCTAATCGCGGGGCAAAATTCTAATCGCGGGGCAAAATTCTAATCGCGGGGCAAAATTCTAATCGCGGAGCAAAATTCTAATCGCGGAGCAAAATTCTAATCGCGGAGCAAAATTCTAATCGCGGGGCAAAATTCCAATCGCGGGGCAAAATTCTAATCGCGGGGCAAAATTCTAATCGCGGGAAGCGCGGGAAAGTTTCCGCCAGAGTGATTTCACAGGTACAACTTCTTGCAACTTCCATCATACAACTTCTTGCAACTTCCATCATACAACTTCTTGCAACTTCCATCATACAACTTCTTGCAACTTCCATCATACAACTTCTTGCAACTTCCATCATACAACTTCTTGCAACTTCCATCATACAACTTCTTGCAACTTCCATCATACAACTTCTTGCAACTTCCATCATACAACTTCTTGCAACTTCCATCATACAACTTCTTGCAACTTCCATCATACAACTTCAACAGAGCTATTAAGACACAGCATTTCTGGATGCATCACAAGATGCAGACAATATTGGTCGAAAATGCTCATCAGTCAAATTTCATAATAACACAATTGGGAATATCAGTTGTGTAAGATGCAGTAGACTCGATATTCTCATCCCAATTTTCACCTCACACCGTACTTTTGAGTACAAATAACAATCGTTTTATATGTTACATGAACAGGGAAAATGTGACGCTGTGGATAGGTCCCCCTTGGAGATGAAATGTGTCCGGAACACTGGAGATGTACTACCCGATTCCTATACCAACATATATTCGTATCATCTTGACCGTAATCATCCTTGTCCACGAAATATATGCGACAGGTCTATTCATTCTCTTCTTGTGTCTCTCACAGCAATATTATTGCAATTCAAACTAGGTCAGATTTGGGTGAGCGAGTGGCCTACAATTTGCCAGGCTGTCCTTTCCTGAAGGTAGGCAAATTTTCCAGGCTGTTTTTGATGGGTGGGACAATTTGCCAGGGTCACTTTATATTATTACCAATATAAATTATGATAATATTCATTATCTTAACATCTCACCAGGCATCCAAGCTCCCTGCCAAGTCGTTTGAAGTATACAAGCTCCATTCCGCCTGCCGGCGGTATACGCGAGGTTTGGACACTAACCTAACCTTGAAGAACTAACCTACTGTCCACAATCTGGCTTTATCCACATAATTGGTCATGCATGTTCCTTCATATATAAACTCAAAACGCGTATAGATGAATCAAAAACAGCCTGGCATATTGTCCTACCCCCTCATTGTGATCTGAAAACCCTGAAAAATTGTCCTGCCCATCGAACACAGCCTGGCAAATTGTCCGCCCCCTGGATGAGCGTAGGGATTCCTTTATCACACATATCGAAAAAACTCGTGTAATTCTTGTTGTTGTTGATAGTTCTGTAGGCCTACTGGGTATTCAGATCACAAAGAGTAACCAATCAACTTTCGAAACTTTTTCTGCACATTGGTACCAAAATAGGTTGGGAATTTATCTTTGAACAAATGCGGAGCGGTCATTTGGGATATACAACGGTTAATTCAGAGATGAAATAGATACTTTGGAGATCCTCATGAGTATATCCCTGGTTGAAATGATTGGATGAGCGAAGCGAAGACTCAATTTCACCATAGCCAAAAAAAAGTACTTTTTTTTTGTTCGCGCTCCACAGGTCAGTCGACTGTTCCACTAATTCAAAATAAGTTGAAACTTGGCACCCAAAAGTATCATTATCTGATTCGATACTGTATAGTTTTGAGGCGCGATCAGTTGAACCACTTCTGAGAAAACTCATTTCGAAATTTTCAAAAATCCCATAAGAATAACCCAGAGAAAAAAATTCAGACCGGCACAGTAGCTGAGTGGTTAGCGCACTTGCTTCGTGTGACCCGGAAGGTGAAGGAATATATCGGATCCGGTTCGATCCCCGCCACCGTCCATCTTTACAGGGGTTTTTCGTGGTTTCCCTCTGTAGTCTAGGCTGATGCTGGGATGGTTCCCACAATATAGGCCACGACCGCTTCCTTTCCACTATCCTTCCCACTACCCATAAAACCTTCATCTCATCATCCCATCATCTCATCAATCATTCATCCGACGCCAATAGATCTCAGTCGTCATTACAGTTCGTCGTTAAAACCCAATACAAAAAAAAAAAATGAGGAAAAATATTCCATCCAAGAGAATTCAAATTCTCAGGGAATTTCAATCTGATAATGATACACATTATTCCGGACTTCCACTCAAATTGGATCAGCCGTTTTGATGTAAAAAAATATATAATATGTAATTTTTATAAATCATTCAAAGCTATTAAGATATCTATTAAATCCAAGCTACAGGTGACACCACTTAATTCTGAACGATTTAAACAAAGCCTTCTTTGTAATCATAGAAATTAATGGTGAACAATAAGATGGCAGTGATGTAATGGTTTGGATCTCAAGGTGATATATATATTTAATAACCAATCCAAAGATAAGTTGATATGTTCCAGCTCATCCATCAACGCGGCAACACATATCACGTTTGCCTAGTGTATTTTTTAATTTATCCGTATGACATACAATTTTCACAGAATGGTTACATTGTTCTGAATCATATTTCCACAAAATTCAACGGAATTTGAATGACTCATTTTCGAGCAAACAGATTATCATATTGGAAAATATATCCATTATTGGGATTTGCGTTTGCAATAAAAATCTACAGGCTGCACAGCTGTGAGTCAAGAACGTAATGACATGATCAAATGCATTCATGAACAAATGAAGGGATGAATGAATATTAGAAAGGCTCAGAAATCTGAATACCAAGGGGTGTATAATAACTTCATAAGTTCATTCTTTGTGAATATCACGCTCATCTTGTAATGCATGCACGATGTAATGATAGCAACATACTTTATCACAATATGAAGAAGGCATACCGGCTGCCATACTGATAACATGAACGGTATTTGTGATTCCTTGCGGTCAGTTCAGAACCAAAGGTCCCGATTGCCTGTCGCGATTTAGCGGATTCCCTTGTGAT
>OZ023330.1:4809994-4824994 GCA_964007535.1 Brachyptera risi | reverse complement strand
AAATGAAGTTGATCTTTGAACTATGAAATATTTACAATAGTCAAGTCACTTATAGAGCTAATAAAAATAGATTTTGTGTTAAAGAGATAATAACCATATTCAATAGTAATACACTGTCTGTGTGATGGCCTAAACTTAAATTGACCCAATTGTTATTTGAATATTGAAAAAAAAAGGTAGTGAAATCTATAATTAAGAATAAAACTATAATGAGTTGAAGGTATACAATACATCTTATAATTAATGTGAGATATTCTGGTGAACTTTGCATAATTATATTTATGATGAAAAAAAGAGGAATTATGATCAGCTATTGTTAGTTGTCCTAAACAATTTTCGTTTGAAGAAAAGAGTTCGCGTATATTGTAAATAGAAATTCGACAGGTAGACGTCGCACTAGGACATTCGAGTCCATAAACACTTTCACTTGCACTTGCCAAATGTCAATAGAAGAGTTCTAGCCGAGGACTGCACCAGTTGGAGCCTGTGTTGGAGTATGGAGTGTAATTGTTTGGATTCGTAAATTTCTCGGTTGCGGAGACGCAATCCCGATTCTCCCTCGAACTGGTCGTCGTCGTGGCTTCCTCTACGTGTTAGGATGATGGCCGGTGTTTATGTTCCTCCTGTCCCAATGTTGTCCGCCCGTCGTACGTCTAGAAACAATAAAGCCAAGCGATAACTGATCGAAGTAATAAATAAAAAATGTCTTGAAATTAGTTGAACTGCGAATGCTGGTAATTGGTTTTCTTAAGAGTATCTCACATATGATTAAATACAGTAGATAGTTTACATCTATATTTATATTACGTGATAGTAGCACATATATGTCACGTTTTATTTATCGATAATATTAAAAATCATTGCAATATTGAAGGCAACTTGATTATCTGATCTGGGATTAAAATAATATTTAATTAATATTGATCTTATTATTATACGTTATAGATGGTAGATCTGATTACAGAAGTCTGAAGTCAGGTAGAATATAATATTCATATAAATCTAAATCTAAAAAAAAATCTAATTTAAATCTGAATATTTGAAATGACAATCTCTTGATCTTACAACATTAGGTTAGGTAGTACATATATTTTCTTATTCCGGTGTTTTCTTAAACTTAACTTGAATGCATGTTGGTGTGCGTGAGCCGCAGTCAAGCCGATTGTTATTGTCTCGATGAGCCGGTCGGGACTCTCCTCGCGCGGCGCTCCATGCGTACGTGAATGAAATGTTCGGTCTTTGAGTCGCCTTGGCGTCGGCCTCTTCTGATCTTGAAGTGTCGTGGCGATGTTTGGCGATGTTTGGCGATGTTTGAAGTTTCCATTGCTTCTTCTCCGTTGTTAATTTAGGTGAATTTATATAATTCAATATATATATATATATATATATTTTTTTTTTGTATGGTTCATATAAATCCGAATGTGGATATAAAAAATGAGGTTTTCGACTGAATTACAGTTATTGAAAATGATTGTTATCAATGATACAGTGGAGGTTTTTTTTTTTTTTTTTTTTTCCAAGAGAAGACGAAAAAAAATCAAAGGTAGGTATTATTTAGTTCAATGTCGGGTATAAGTTATTGGGATTGCGTACTTCTTGAATAGTTAAGGGTTGTGAAGGTCCTGGTTGCAACTGTAATGATTGGAGTGGTGAAGCCAGAGGTTGTCTTACTTGAGTGGTCAGAGGTTTCATTTCTAAGTAATTGTAACGTAAATCGGGATAAGCAGGGGGGTGTTCGAAGACAACAGGTGTTTCTTGTACGCATTGTGATCTGTCATTGGCTCGATATCTACTATTTTTGCATGACGTACATTTGTTAAAGAAGAAATGTCGTTGCCAAATAAGGACTATTATTATAATTGTCATGATAGGGATCGTTGAAAGAGGCAAAATATTGTGAGATGGCACGTGATACCATGTGTCTGATTGTAACTCTTTCAATTTCGCGTTCCAAGTGCTAATTGGAATAGCCACATGTTTGATATCTTTTTTTCCTAAAGAAGAAAGAATGGTAGTCACTTGGTCGGGAGTGCCAATATCAAGGGGTGCCATTTTGGAGTCCGGATTTATTTGTTCTAGTATATTATGAATGTCTGGAATGTGGAAATCTAATTTGAATTTGTTCGTGATTGTTTCGCTTGCATGACTGAGTAAGGCAAAATCTTCGTTGTGAACTACACAATTGGGAGGAATAGAAATTTTGCCAGTGCCATTTAAGTGGATGGTTTTTGTTTGTATTTCGTTATGTGGTGATGACATTGGGCATTGTACATTCAATTTTATGTTGTCAACAAAATAAATCCAAGAGTCACTGTTTTGTGACCGAATGAACATGGAGGATGGATTAATTACAATTTCTTTAGTACATAAGGATTTAGACAATATGTCATTACCTGAAAATAATGCGAACATACAAGTACTAGTATGTGCTTTGCGAATTGGTTTTAGAGGTGGGCAAATAGTAATTAAGCCCTTTTGACAATTCGATAAATCTTTTGTATTGAATTCTATGAATTTTTGTCCATCGGGAGTGACAGCAAGATAGTCGTTATTAGGATGAATAGTTAACGCGTATGTTACGTTACCTGGTTTATATGGTAAGGATATAGCTTCATATAAATGAAAATAAGTATTATGACTTTTGATGGGTATTGTAACAAAGATACGCAAGGTCGAATTAAGTGACGCGACGTGAACACTAGCAAGGGAATAATATAAAAACATTTCATCTAAATTCAGACCTGTCAATAAAGAATAGTCTATCGTTAATGTAGGGTGAACTTGGGTTAGAATATGTAGCAACGTCGTTGGATTTAGAATAACATTACTCAATCGTCCTAGACTCATCAAGCCTAATGCTGCTTCTAAATTATCAATTTCTTCTTTAAGAGCAATCAGCGTATACGAAATTTTGCGGAAAGAAGCTTGTAACTTTAGAACAAAACTAACCGCTATCTCCATGTCGTGTAGTGAGGCTTCATTTTGTGTCTTGAGTGCTAGAACTTGTTGATTGATTTCAACTATAGATTTCTCAATTACTTTCAGGTCTGCTGTATTCTGAATACTGTTTTCATAAGTAGAATTGATGTAGGAAATTTGTTCAGACATCAAATGGGACATGACGTTAGATTTAGACGACAATTGTTCCAATTTGGCGTTAATGTTATCGAGATCATTATTATCAAGAACACCAAATAGAAACTTCAAAGTATTACCTCCTAAATCGAACAATGAGCGCTTGTTACGAATAGTACTGGAGGGTGCAATTGTTTTCAAGAGAGACATCATTTTTTGTTTTAGTTTTTTAACATCAGCGAAAAGCATGCCAGTTTCAGTATTTATTATCTGGCGAACTTCTTGAAATTTATTATGGTTCAATACGGATGCTGCATCTATGAGCGATAAGTGACTTTCGATTATCTCTAGTAGAGACATGTAAGTGTTTGCATCAATATCCACCGCAATTGTCCACTTAGAGCCTGAGATTAAAATATCTTGATTTCTCAAGAATATGATACCTTTATCAAATTCGTCGGATGATTTTATTTGAAGCATCCCATTCGCCAGTACTATCAGAAAGCACAATACCACGTGAGTAATAGTCATGTTCTGAAATTAAATACATTATTATTATTATTATTATTATTATTATGTCATTTGGGTTAGGAACAGAAAAATGAAGAGAATAAACATATATTCGTGGTTTTGGACATAGGAGATTAGTATTTTTTTTTTCAACTTGTTTTTTTGATCTTAGATTTGGATGATGATGAAGAAGGGTTAAGTTTTTTTGGAATTAGATTTCTCAGACTGTACCTAGTTTTGTCTGAGCGTGAAACAGGAGTTTCTTTGCTCGTGGTTTGTGAGTTGGCAAAAGAAGATGTTGTTGGATATATTAGGTGAGGTGTCGTTTCAGATTGTGTGTTAGAACCTTGAGGTAATTGTGGAGTTGAACTGAGTGGTGATCGAGTGTGAATATCAGTTTGATCTAAACAAGGAATTGTCATCGTAGTGGGTAGTCGTGATTGAGGGAAAGTGTATACATAATCATCTCTAGGATCAAATGTAAATGGAACATCTGTGATTTGGTTAGAAGATATTGTATCGTTCAAGTCATCAGATATACCATTGTCTATTTCTACGTTTCCGTTAGTATCGTCATCGTCACCATCTATTGGTGTTAGATCATCATTGAAGTTATCTGGATCAAATGTATTGAAGAGTTTCAATCTATTAACATTCACTGTTTGTATTTTTTTGGAGTATATGTGACGAATCGTGAAGTTCACTTCATTCAGCTTGTCTATGACTCGATAAGGTCCATCCCAAAGTCTTGCGTGTTTACGTGTGATGTTAGGTTTGATAACTGGTGTGTGAAGTAAAACTAGATCGCTAATCTTGATTGTTACTGTTTTTGAATTTCTATTGTAATACTTTTCTCGTATTTCGGTACTATTTTTGATGTTGGCTCTAGTGTTTTCGAATGCTCTGTGTAATTTGTTATGAAGTTCAGTTGGGTAATGAGTTTCTAAATTAGAGGTTGTAGGTCGTATGATGGTATCGAAAGGAAGATCAATGTCAAAACCGTGTAGAAGGAAGAATGGACTGTAACCAGTGGTTGCGGAGATTGCACTGCGCATGGCTAATGAAATGAAGGGAACCATTTCGTCCCAATCGTTGTCCTCAACGTAATGGCTCATCATATCACTGATTACTCTATGAGATCGCTCGACTGCACCGTTTGTCATGGGGTGGTAGCTTTGAGTAAGGAGGTGTTTGATTTTGAGTAATTTGCATACTTCGTTAAACATAGCTCCGGTAAAATTTGCTCCTCTGTCAGTCAATAAGGATTCAGGACATCCAAATCGAGTAACGATTTCGTTAACAAAGAGCTTCGCTATAGTCTGTGCAGTTTGGTTGTGCATAGGTATGATGATTGGGTATTTGGTGAAATGATCCACAAAAGTAAGAAGATATCTGTTATTTCGTTTACTTGGTAAGAGAGGACCTACTACATCCATACTGACTCTCTGGAATGGTCGAGTTACTTCTTGAAATCTCTGGAGAGGCGCTTTGACATTTCCTACGGGATTCTTGCGTTTTTGACAATTCAAGCAATTTTTACAATATGTCTCTATATCTTTGTGCATTCCTTTCCAGAAAAATCTTTCAGCAATTAACTGAGTGGTGCGATGTTTACCTGAGTGACCAGCGAAGGGTAAGTCATGATAGGTCCTGAGGATCTTGTTTTGAAGAATTGTGGGGACCACCAGACGGTGTTCGTGATCCAAGTCTGTGATAGTTTTGTAAAGTATGTCTTCTTCATCTAGGAAGAATTCATTATTTGAGCCTGGTTCTATAATCAATTTTGAAATGAGAGATTGTAATATGGGGTCTGCTTGCTGTGCTTGTTTGATCTGGTGTCGATCCCAGATTGGCTCGACCACTTGTTCTCTTGTGATATTCACTTTTAAACGTGAAAGTGCATCGGCATGTGAAATGGAGGCTCCCGGACGATGTTCTACTGTGAAGTTGTATTCTGCTAGTGTAAGAGCCCATCTAGTTTGTTTACAGTTCGGTCGGGGAAGTGAAAGTAACCATTTCAAACTTTTGTGATCCGTAATAATAGTAAAGTGATGACCATATAGATAGCAGTTGAAGTATTTCACTCCGAATAGTACTGCAAGTAATTCTCGTTCTGTTGTGGAATAGCGAGTTTCGGCAGGATTCAGCTGCCTAGAAGCATAACCAATAACTCTTTCATGACCGTTATGCTTTTGAGATAAGATAGCCCCTGCAGCGTAACCTGAACTGTCGGTTGTGAGAATAAATTCACGACTAAAGTCGGGATATACTAATACAGGTTCGCTACAAAGTGCGGTTCTTAAGGTGGTAAAAGCGTCTGTGTGTTCACTTTCCCAAATGAAGGGAGTGTCTTTCTTTGTCAACGAAGTGAGTGGTTTGGCGATATGAGCGAAATTCGGGATAAAACGTCGGTAATAACCTGCTAAACCGAGAAATCCTCGCGTCGTCGTAACATCGATGGGAATAGGATAGTCAAGAATGGCTTTGATAGTCCTGGGATTTGGTTTGAGACCTTCGGATGTTATGAGGTGTCCTAGATATTCAACTTCGGATTGGAGGAAGTGACATTTGTCAGGTCTCATTTTGAGGTTGGCCTCTTTCAGCCTATCTAGAACGGCAGTCAATCGTGTCACGTGTTCTTCAATAGTCGCACTCCAAATTATTAGGTCATCAAGATATATGAGAACTGAGTGTCCAGTTAGTCCACTAAGAACAGTGTCAATGAGTCGTTGCCATGTACTAGGAGCATTACAGAGGCCAAAGGGCATCCGTTTGTACTGCCACAATCCTGTTGGGGTACAGAATGCCGTTTTACAGACATCTTCGGGAGCGATACTAATATGATGGTATGAAGAATGTAAATCGAGCGTTGTAAAGAATTTCGCGTTTGAGAGTAAATCTAAGGTTTCTGGAATGGACGGAAGTGGGTAACTGTCTTTGGTGGTAACTTCGTTCAGCCTTCTGAAATCACATACCATTCGATATTCTTGTTTGCCTGAAATGTTTCTTTTGGGTACTAGCAACATTGGGGCAGCCCAAGCTGAATGTGAGGGTTCAATTATGCCTTTTGCGTATTGATCAGAGATAATATCGTCTACAATTTTTCTCTGGGAATGTGGGATTCGATATGGAGGTCTGCGAATTGGTCTGGCATTGCCTGTCTCTATCCGATGTTGAACAGTGGGATGAAGTCCAATTTCATCTCCGTCAAGGAAAAAGAGATCAGAATATTGATTGAGAAGGTTCTGAACAGATTGTTTTTCAGATTCAGGTAAGTGATCTAGATTACATATTTCACTAAGAATCTTGACTCGATCTGATTGCCTTGAAATAGCTTCAGTGTTGGACTCTGATACTTCTGGAATAGCAACAACTGAAGGGGTATCAATATCTGAAATGTCAATAGTTTGTGCACAACCAATAATTGTGTTGGCTGGAATTTTGAGTGCTTGATTAGATACATTTAGAAGTCGTATTTGGAGATTCAAGTCTTCTCTTTCGTGAGTCAGAATCCTAGCACTACTCAAACCTTGGATGAGAATTGCATGTGGTTCAAAGAGAATTGGCAGCGTTGTGCTTTCAACATTGATGTTGTATAACCGTTTCTTTTGTTTGCCTTGGCAAATGAATTCACATCTGGGTGGTACTGTAATTTCGGACACAATTCGAACAGAGGTTTGACTGGAAGTTTCGGGAAGTCCTGGAGGTTCTGAAAGTTCGGGAGGTTCTGAAAGATTTGGAGGTTCTGAAAGGTTCGGGTGTTGTGAGAGGTTAGGAGGTACTGAAAGTTCTTGAGGTTCCGAGAGGTTTGTAGGTTCTGAGAGTTTTTGAGATTCTGAGAGGTTCGTAGGTTCTAAGTGATTCGTATGTTCTGAGAGGTTCGTAGATTCTGAGGGGTTCGTAGATTCTGGGAGGTTCGTAGGTTCTGAGAGGTTCGTAGGTTCTGAGAGGTTCGTAGGTTCTGAGAGGTTCGTAGGTTCTAAGAGATTCGTAGGTTCTGAGAGGTTCGTATATTCTGAGGGGTTCGTAGATTCTGGGAGGCTCATAGGTTCTGAGAGGTTCGTAGGTTTTGGGTCAGGTTGGAAGTCGTGAATTGAGGATACACTCGAATTTCCATAAGGAATATAGTTTGAACCATCGACTATACATCTGGCATCTCCATCTATGCTCAAATGAAAATGATCAAAGAAGTCGAAACCAATTATGCCACCCATTCCCATATCTAAATGTTTGTCGCCGACAAGAAATAGAAAAGTGTAGATTTTATCCCCCATTTTGATGTTGACAAATGCTTCTCCAAGTATAGGAAGTTTATCTCCAGTTACAGCAAAAATTGAGCGATCCGTGTAGTTGATTTTAATTTTCCCCTGTTTAAGAACGGACTCATGTATAATAGATACGTCAGCTCCGGTATCAATTAGGCAAGGATAAGAAAGTTGGATATCCGGAGTCTGCGAATTTAGAATGTAAGTCTTTACAAAAGGTTTGTTTTTAGACAAAGTTTGAGGCCTTTTGTTCGAATAGACTGTCCGTTCTTGAGCTCGACATTGAAGGGGTTTCAAGCCAAGCGAGGAATGAAATTCTGATTTGAATTTTGGGTGACTCTAGCGCCTTGTGGAATGTTTGATTCCGTTTGTTGAGCGTGAGTGGGTTGTGGAAGTGATTTTTGTGAGATAGGATTTTGAGAGTTTTGATTGAATGAAGCCGAATGTTGTTGGTTGGGTAGAAATGCGTTTTGAAAAGATGTTTCATGAGACGGATTTTGAGGGCATTGTTGAGCAGAAGTTTGAGACAGCAAAGCGCGCTTGTTATTGTTATACACCCTTCTACGGCACTCAGAAATCAGGTGACCTGGTTTTTTGCAATAGTTACATTCTTTGTGCAGTGGGGTAGAACTTTGAGGTTGGAGAATGTTAGGCGAAGATTTGACAAACAAGTCTGCAGTTTGTTGAGCAGGAGTTTTTCCTGGAGAGGGACACGCCTTAGCGTAATGACCTAGGCCACTACACCGATAACACGTTGGTACTCCTGGGATTTGTGTGAGAGCTGGTAGTTGATTGAGTTGGTTGGGATAAGCCTGGTTTGATTGAAAAGTTGGAGTAGGAATAGAATGTGGTTGATTTGAAGGAGTTTGGATCATTTTGACAGTTTCTTCCACACTCGACTTGATATCTAGCATCCTAATTCTTGATTCTTGTTTCTTGAGTAATTCATACTCCTGTGCTAAGCTGAGAGCATCGTCAATCGTTCTAGGTTTGTGCATGTTTATCATGGTACGTCCTGAATCGTCTCTCAGTCCATTCAAGAAAGTACTGAGAAGTGCTTTATTCACGCAGGTTCGAACTGCGATGTCTTCAGGATCTTTACTGTTAGGAGAGGCTGCTTGAATTCCTGCTAATTTTAGCCTAGTCAAGAATAGTTTCACAGTTTCCCCAGGTTTTTGTTTACATTGAAAAAATGAGTGAAGGGTATTTTCACCAGAGGAAATATCTTTGAACCAGTTTGAGAAAGATTGACAAAGTTCTTCCCATGAGGCATTTTCGAAATGAGGATTGCTGACATAGAAATCCAAAGCTGCTCCAATCAATCGTTGTTTGAAAATTGTGAGTAAAACAATAATTGACCAGTTTCCCATCAAGGCAGCGTCTCTCAATCTTTCCAAAAATACTTTGATAGGAGTTGTGTGAGGTTCACCAGAAAACATAGGCACACCATTGAGTACTCCAGCGATATTACTGCGTGTGATAGCATCACGCTCTGCTACAGACAAGCCGTTAGTCCTACCAGAAACGTTTGGGTGTGACGTAGTGTCTATGTTAAAATTAGGTAGAACGAAAGTTTCTGTGGGATTCGGATTTTGTGATGAGGTTCCTGCGACGTTGATAGTTGATCTAGGAAACTCAATATTTGGGTGAAGGGAAGAGATTGAAACAGGTATGGTGTCGGTAGACATAATTTAGGAGCGAACAAAATTAAAGGTGGTAACTAGGAGACAGCAAGAATTGAGAAATTAATCGACCACATTAGTTTAAAAATGTTCAGTAAAAATAAATGTACTTAGTTTGATCTTGGGAGTAAGTTAATTATTCTGACAAAAGTTATTTTGAATGAGAGTAACAATGATATTCAGTTCGAATAAATTCGACTCGAATTGATAATTATATGTATTTGATGTTGAAGATTCATTGTATTAGTGACAAGCGAAATGGAAAATATTACAATTTGGAATGGAATTCATAGAGAAAAAATTGATTTGACAGTAATTAAAATTTGTGAAGAGTTCAATCTAACTTTATTGAATGGAACAAAATGATTATCCCGCCGCTGTCTACCACTTTTGTAACGGGGCCTTTTTTAAAGATAGCGTTAGCTGTCACCACCTACATTATTCGAGTAGGAAAAAATGAGGATGCGGATGAGGCGTGGGGTGACCCTGGAGTCGATCAATAAAGTATTAGATTTTGAAATAAGAATGCACTAATATTTGTATTTACCTTAATAATTTGATGCTCAGGCGTCGAACAGTGATAGTTTTTACAAAATAAAGTTTGAAGGACGTTTTAAGAATACAAGTTGACGAGAGACGACGAACGATGAGAGACGTTGAAGAGACGAGGGTTATATCAGAAGTGAGGGTAACTGAGTGATTGAAGTACTGTCCGACTCGTAATTAACGGTTTTGGCTTTAAATACTAGATTTTAATAGGCTCATCACGGACTACTTTGCTCAAGGCATTGTATATGCACACTTGGTTAATGATCGAAACGGTTTTAGAATTTACAGTTGGCTTTCTAAGAATATGAATTTAGATGTGTACTTAAATAGATTTATGTGGGCCTTTAAGAATATTGACTATACAAAATGGAAAGAAATAGTCTCCTCTCAATTCATTACAGTTGCATGGATACTAAAAAGAATATTTAATCATAAGAAAGTCGAGTATATGAAGGCAATGAGAGATGGAATATCAAGTAACGAGTAATTTCACACAATCAGACTCTCAAGGTCTGGGTTCGAATTCGGACACAGAAGTATAACAACAATTCATGAAATACTCGTATTATAGTTGGAGTGGTAAGATGGGCCCCAGCGGTGCCCCGTTCAAACGATCCTATTTTGTCACTCTTCTCATTCATTCGGAAACAAAAGCTTTATAATTATCAAGTTTTTGATGTAGATATACAACAAATGTATATAATAATAAATAATAATAATAATGCATTTATTCCGTGAAACATTTCTGCATACATGAGATATACATGTTTATAGAATAAGTCAATCTATGCTATAGAATTGAATTAAAATAGTTCCTAATATAAATATAAAATACTCTTTGTCAGTACAGTTTACAAAGTTTTTTTTGAATGATTTAAATTCCTGAATACTGTAGAACACATTGTCAATTAGGAATGTTTTTAAAATCTGCTTGAAGCGTACAATATTCTTTTCTTTCTTAATCCAGGAGGGCAGGCAGTTGAACAAGTATGGTCCGTTGTCATAGCCGTAAGATTCTATTTTAAAGCATCCTTGTACGTACACTCGCAGTCTCAGAATATCTGTGTACGGAATCGAAATTGAAATGAATTATGGATATTTTATATGCCCTTCCGGTACCACATATATTTTCATCGAGTTCATTTTGAGGTGAGTTTGTATCATTTATTTTATTTACGACTGTATAAGTGTAGTAGTAGATGTGTTTATTCCTTTAACCCTCTTTCGAGGAAATCGGTACACAATTTACATATTTTACAATATAACTTATTAATTAGCATTACATTCGAGTATGACAGTAAGCCATCATTTATAATTATCAACGAATTAGTAATTCTAGTATATCAAACAAATAGTACAACAAATAATGATACATTACAGGATTTCAGATTGATCGTTACGGAATTGAGATGAATCAATAGATCTTGTATATGTAGACACTCTGATACATAGATATAGATAGCTAGATAATATGGATAGTCAGTTGAATTATATATTAGAAAAAAATAAAGAAAGAAAAATAGAATTACCGAATATGTCAATACACAGACAAGTTAAATCAATAATTAAAAAGTATTATAAATTTAATGAAATCCAGCATCAACGAACTCTTGCACAGAATAGAAACTATTAATTGTGAGGTGCTCCTTGAGGAGTGATTTAAATTGATATTATCAACTAGTGTTATTGGATATGCCAATACATTGTATCCATGGGCAGAATTTAAATGTGCCTTGATCAACCACTCTAAGTGACACCAAGTGTATGCATGTACAGTGTGAACGTCACAAATATATACGTGT
Source organism: Brachyptera risi (assembly GCA_964007535.1). Lineage (NCBI taxonomy): Eukaryota > Metazoa > Arthropoda > Insecta > Plecoptera > Taeniopterygidae > Brachyptera > Brachyptera risi. The sequence continues at coordinate 4,813,111 of OZ023330.1, read as the reverse complement.
GTTGATTGTGTTGAAGGTAACTTCGTAAAATCGAGAAGAAAATCTCGATCAGTCATTCTGCGTCGTAATTATTGACACATGGCAAATGGCAATACGCATACAAATATAAAACATGTATGAAATTATTCATGTTCGTACATTCTATGTATACTGGGCCCATATTCGAATATATATATTTACTAGGAAAACGCGGGATGCGCGTTGTGAGATGAGCTTAGAAGTATGGAAATCTAGAATGAAAAACAACTTGTCAGCTCAATTTACATCTACAAACCTTGACTTACTTCAAACGTTCAAAAACCTCATCTGCAACTTGTTGATATTTATAGTAACCTGCAACCTGTCGCATAAACACTTTGCAAAACCAATTGATCCAAATATTCAATAAAATGTACACGTTTATAGCGTTTTCTTCATTATTTCTCATTCGATTGTTGTAAAAATCTCCGAAAAGGTGTATAATGGTATTTTTCATATTCTGTGAGAATTTGAGAGCTTTTGAAAAATTCTTGTTTTTCAAGTATTTTTCCTCCGGGTTATTCTTATGAGGATTTTCCAAACTTTCCGATTATTTTCCGGAAAAACCTTCCGACCGATTCCTCTGAATAACAATCCCAACCTATTCTGGTATGACACCAACGTTCAGAAAAAGTTTCAAGTTTATTGATCCATTTCTCTGACCTGTATGCCGCGTACATAATTACAAAAAAAAAAAAAAAAAAAAAAACGAAGCCCATTTTTTTTCAAGGTGTGAAATGGAAAGCTTCGCTACGCTCATCTAAATATCAATTAAATTTGTTACATGGACATTCAATTAGAGCTGAAATGTCAAAGTTCAAGTATGGTATGCCTCAAGTTTTCTAATCGCCATACAATCATTTACTATAGGCTTCTGTCAAGTGACGTCACTCATTGTTGAAAGAGACCGACAACAATGTCCACCAGTTCGCTGTGTTGCTATGGTAACGATTGTTTGTCATTTGTTAGGTGACACAAGCCTATAGGACTTCTGTCAAGTGACGTCACTCATTGTTGAAAGAGACAGACAACAATGTCCACCAGTTGGAATTGACCAATCAGAATGTTTGGTAGTCTACCAGTTCGCTGTATTGCTATGGTAACGATTGTTTGTCATTTGTTAGGTGACACAAGCCTATAGGACTTCTGTCAAGTGACGTCACTCATTGTTGAAAGAGACAGACAACAATGTCCACCAGTTGGAATTGACCAATCAGAATGTTTGGTAGTCTACCAGTTCGCTGTATTGCTATGGTAACGATTGTTTGTCATTTGTTAGGTGACACAAGCCTATAGGACTTCTGTCAAGTGACGTCACTCATTGTTGAAAGAGACAGACAACAATGTCCACCAGTTGGAATTGACCAATCAGAATGTTTGGTAGTCTACCAGTTCGCTGTATTGCTATGGTAACGATTGTTTGTCATTTTTTACGATTTGTAAAATCATGGAAACATATTTTCTCAAACCTCGATCATCCTGAACCGTTCGTAATTTACATCACACCATCGATGTTTCATTTTATTTCATACCCGGTATAACTGACAACATTCAACTCTATGCACAGCTTTCGTAAGTTTTCTCATTCTACTGTAATGACTATAGAACACATATTGTAGTGACACTACTCTTGGTAAATTCCAATTGCGAAAGTTTCTTCCCTTCGGGTGATTAGTTAGTCATTCTCTTTAGCTTCAGAATCTTTTACACGAAGTCGTTGAAGATGCCTCTAGATAACTATCATCACAATGTGCTATTTTATAGTAGCCAAGTCGTGTAGCCAAGCGTGTTTTATGCGATATTTTCATGTATCCTTTGTAAAAGTACTGGAATACGATTCACTCTTCTCATCTTCATTTCGCAACGAGAAGTGTATATATATATATATATATATATATATATATATATATATATATATATATATATATATATATATATATATATATATATATATATATATCCATTGAAATAAAATACAATCAGAATTATCAAACACTTTTTAATGAACAGCGAAAACTTGACATCACAGTCGCAATGCAGGTCATGGATCATAGGCTAAAGGAGTATTCGGACATGGATAAACGGGTGTTACTGTTACACGTACATACTGGGGATGTTATACTGGAACGTATTCTTCAATTCTATATTTTGCATGGTTCAAATTTAATGATCATCGATATCAGTTGAAGGTAAATGACCTCGCTGTCGATGCGCCTTAAAGCCCCAATATTCATTCAATCATTCCGGTGAAAACGTTTTGTCCTAGGAAGAATGGGGTCGCCCTAATTTCGTATTTCAGATGCTTCGTAGACTCTTCATATATTCATCTTTCGGTTGAATACGTTTTTTCAATTACACTCTTAGAGGAGTAATGCAATACCAAAGTATTAAATCAGCATAAGAAGAGCCAAAGATAAAATTTACTCTATATTTTTTGTATGAGCTGAGATGTCAGTGTCATTTAGAAGGATCTGTGTTTGTATTGATAATGTACGTGTTTGAAATTGACAGCCTTCACGGATACGATTTTCCTAAACCAACAGTATCCTAGCACTGTATCGTATTCCCCGTCTCATATTGCTATTCGAAATGGATCTTGGAAATTATATAATAAACGAAATCAGAAAATTGAGAGTGAAATACTTGATGTTCTGTAACCGATGTGTAATGAAGAAGTGATACACGACTGTCATGAAAACGTTTGTATCTCGTCTTGCACGCTCTTTTCTGTTTCTCTTCTGGTGTCGACCAATAATGATGTATACAGATGCACTTTTGAATTAATAACAGTGAAGGTTGAAATATGATTGTGTTTTCTTTTTCAATATTGGCTTTTAACGACGCACTATACCGATGACTACGATCTATTGGCGTCGGTGGATGATGAATGGGATGATGAGATAAAAGGTTATTTTATTAGGTGTTTTGGATTGTGGCCTGTCGTTGAAGAACCATCCCAGTATTAATCTGAACGACAGAGGGAAACCACGATGCACCACTGTCAGGATGGTCGACCATGGCGGAAATCGAACCCCGGTCTCCCGAATGACGGTTCAGTGTGTTACCACTCGGCCACGCGTCTCGGTTGTGTGTTTGACT